>JAPFBE010000053.1:223640-264736 GCA_034336665.1 Luscinia megarhynchos
GAATAAACAAACTGACAGCACTTCTAGTGCAGGGAACAGCTGGTTTCATTCTCCTCTTGGGTCACTTCCAAAGTCTGGCCAGGGCTCAAGGAGGAACCAAGGGAGCTGACTTTGACCATACACCCTCAAAACAAGGCCAGATGTCAGATTTCATGGCCTTGTCCAGTTTCTAAATACAGAACAGTCAATCCATGTTTCACTAATGAGTGGATATATCTATCAGAGTGCTAATGACCATGCATATTTCACTAATGAGTGCATACAAAGATAACCTTTAATTGGAAGGTTCATTCAGAGGTCACCTTTGGCTCAGGGCCTGTTGTCCAGCCCTTGGCACTTCAGGGATGTGCTTTAGTGCTGGGCTTGGCAGGGCTGGGTGAATGGCTGGACTCGATGTGCTGAGAGATCTTTTCCAACAGAAAGGGTTTGATAATCCAGGATTCCATCTGCTGGATTCAGCTAGATCCATGTTGGCAGCATTACTTTGGTCAAAAATTTTCCTTTTGCTCAGCTCTTGTGGCTTAACGCTTCAGCTCCTTTAGCTCCTGGTGCTCAGCTGCCCATGACTGGATGAGACAACTTAGAGAAGAATACAGTTCATCCAATTCCTTCTGGGACACTGAGAGGGGAGGCTGTGGAACCAGGAGCATTGTTTGGTGTGGTCTCCTCTCTGCCCTTCACACCTTTCAGCACTTTGAACCAGCCAAGAGCTTTCTCCAAGGGTGCAGTGAAGCAGCTGTTCCTGCTGTTCCCAGCTCTGGCTCTTCCCAGTCTCTGACCTTGACTGGTTTTGTCCCTCTTGCTGTGCCCTCTGTTCCCCTGTGCTCAGTGGCTGCTGCCCAGGACTGTGGAACTGGCACAGATCAAGGGCTCCAGCCCCTCCTTTCTCTGCCCTTGGAGCTGCCTGCTCACAGCAGCCTTTTCCATCTGGAAGCTCCACATGGACAGGGAGTCCCCACCTCTGTTCCCTGCACAACCTCCAGGAGCCCAGGGCTGCCATCTCAAGTCCCTGCTGGCACTGGGGGCTCCCAGGTGCCCCAGGCTGCTGTGACACCACTGCACACGGGAGGGAAGAGTGGAGGGCTGTGCTGAAAGTCAGCTCCATGGGCTGCTGCTGCTGCTGCTGTGGGGTCATTTTGTCCAGCCCTGCCCCAGAGTCAGGGATCAGATCCAGGCACTGCTGCTGCTCCCTCGGGATCAGCCACAGTTTGGGTGTTGCTGTCAGTGCCAGCAGAAGCGGTGGCTGGAGCAGTGGGTGCTGACAGTGCCCCAAGCCCCAGGGCCAGAGGGGTCCCTGGGCTGGGGGCTGGGAGGGAGCTGCCCCTTGTTCTCCCTCTGCCCCACACAGAGCTGGGCTGGGCACAAGTGGGGCAGCACAGCAAACAGGGAGCCTGCGAGTCTCTTCCAGCCCTGTCTGCTCAGAGTTTGGCCCTTGGAGCTGCAGGTGCACAAAGGCAGCTGCTCCTGGTCCCTCTGTGTGTCCCCGTGTTCAGCAGTGCTGCTCCATCAGTCTGTGCCCAGCAATGGGGAAAAGCCTCAGCCCTGCAGGGCCAGGAGCTGCTGTTTTAAGGAAAAGAAAAAGGAAAAATAAAAGAAATCTCTATAAAATGTGAAAGAGAAAAACAAAAACCAAATGTGCAGTGAAAAATCTTCTGTAACTTTGAATTAAGAGGTAACTGATCTTTTGAAACAGAAACTCATTTATTTACTTTGTAAATGAGCTGATGGCATTGATGCACCTTACTGGCCTCAGTAACCTTTTTAAAAGATTTTGGGGTTGTTTCCAATATTGTTATTTTAAATTGTGGTGAAACTGGTGTGAAGCAAGAAGAAATTCCTTTGTGCCCTGCCAGCTCCAAGCAGGACTGGCAATCTAAACTCTGTCACAGCTCAAATCCTTTAGAAGACCCTTCCTTCTCACCCTGTGAATGAGCTGCACATTCCCTTTGAAATTGTCAGGGGGTTCTTAAACAAAGTCTCACTTATGGCTTTTTGCTTGGTTTGGAAGTGCAGAAGGGCAATTCTCCATCCATCAGCTCCAGACTGCACTGCCTTAGAACATGGCCCTGACAGGTTTTGCCCACTTGTGGCACTTCTAAAGGTAGAAGAAAGTGTAATAGCACAATTCCAGCCAAGAAGGAATGAAGAGTGGGACAGAGAAACATCCTGTGGAGATCCAGGCATTCAGCTGGGACTGTGGAGAGTTTGGGTTCTTGCCAACTGGCTGTGTGTCCCTAACTGCAATCTCTTGGCCTGCAGGAGCGTCTCACTCACCTGCAAAAGCAGAGAGCTCAGGTGGTGTGCTCGGAACGGGCTCATCTGATGCAAAGCTGTCAGAGCAATGTGAGGGCAGAGCCCTGTGCCCAGGGCTGAGCCCAGCAGAGCCCTGGCAGAGCCCAGAGCAGACTCAGCATCCACAGAGCCCGGCTGCAAGGAGAGAAACCAGAACCCGCCCGTCAGCTGAAGGCTCCTGTCCCCTTGTCCCAGCTCCCGCGGTGCCCAGGCCATGCTGGCCGTGCCCAGAGTGCAAAGCTGCCCAAAGCTGCCCATCATTGCTGCCTTGGGCAGAGAGCAGAGGACATGTGCCCAGCCTGCAGCCAGCCATGGCACATCCAGCCCCTCAGCAGCTGCCCAGAGCCAAAAAGCACCTTGGCAGCCCACTGAAGGATTCATGGCATCTGCCCCAGCAAAGGGGGGAACCTTTGGTGCCCAGGCCAAGCTGTGCCATGCCCAGATCTGGGAGCATCCCCTGGCTGTGGACTCACCTGCAAATTGGGTGTGGAGCTTGTCTGTGAAGAAGGTGCCAGAATCCAATTCCATCATCTTCAGCTGGCCAGGTCGAAGAAGAGATTGTCATCATTGAGGTTGTCCTTGGTGTCTCCAGCAGCAGCCCCACCTGGTACAGCTTCTCCAGGGGCTCCTTCTCCTTCCCTGGGGGCCAGACCACGGTGTCAGTGTTCTGCCCAGGGCCCCAGCCATCAATGAACCAGGCAAAACAAACCCCAGGATGGTGGCCACCAGTGCTTGCCACACCAGGTCTCCAGCTCAGCTCCAGCACAAGAGCTGTGTGTTCCCTTCTGATGATCACTGCTCAGAGCTACAGGCAGGACAAAGCGTGTTGGCCCAGCCATGGTGGCTCAGCCCCTGTGCCATGGTGCCCACAGCAGCCCTGGGGCTCTGTGCTCATGGCCTCTCTGCTGGGCAGCCTCTGCCAGCTCCTGCACAGCCCGTGGCACCTGTGGGCTGCACTGACAGCCCTGCCCCGTGCTCTGCCGGGCTCTGGGCTAGCAGAGAGACCGGGCAGGGGCTGGCCATGGCCGGGAACAGGCCCTGAGCCCCGCAAGAGGATGGAGCTGGGCCACAGCCAAACTCAGCCCAGGGCACACCTGGGCTCAGCAGCCAGGGCTGGCAAGGGCTGGGGACAGAGGCTGGCACTGACAAATGTGCTGAGCCCCTCCCTGCTCTGTGCATGCCACCAAGGGCACAGAGCAGCCTCTCTCTCAGCCACTTGCCTGTTTCCAGTGCCTTCCACAGGCGCTGGCCCTGCCCCACAAGGGCTGGGCTGAGTCCTGCCCTGCATGCTCAGCCAGGCTGAGATGGACACTGCTGCTTTCTCTGGCAGGCTCTCTCAGGCCAGCCCAGCTCCCTGAAAGCTGTGTCAGCTGCCCTGAGCTCTGGGCAGCACCAAGGGCCTCTCCCAGCACAGCCCAGCCGGTTCTGGCCCCCACAGCTCTGCTCAGGGCACTCTTTCCCTTGCACAAATGAATCCATGCTCAAGATTAAAAACCTTTTCTGTTGCTCCATGTGGGAGCATTTTGACAGCAATCGTTCTCTCTGTTGGTGCTGTTTCTGGGATGCTGCTAACAAAATTCATCCTCATTTTCCCAAACACACAAGTGCTTTTCATTTTTCCATATTTTAATACATCCAGTAGTTCAGCTTCTTTCAGCTGACTTCCCCATTGCTCCCACGGTGCTCTGAACTCAGCCCACTCCAGAGCCAGCAAACTCTAGGAATGGTTTTCCCAATAACTGGGAATTTCAGACAGGACTGAGTCCTTACATTTACATTTAGAAAACAACATTTTGTGGTGATCTAGCCAGACTACACCAACTTTGTTTTACCAGTGGGCAGGGGCAGCAGCAGAGACACAGACACCAAGTTCAGGAATCAGTGTCATTTACTGTAGTTCAGCAGGTCCAGCAAAGGATCCCAAAAGGAGAAGCTCAGCAATGCACCCAACCATCACTAGCAAAGATTGCAATGCTGCTGCTCCCTCGGGATCAGCCACAGTTTGGCTGTTGCTGTCAGTGCCAGCAGAAGCAGTGGCTGGAGCAGTGGGTGCTGACAGTGCCCCAAGCCCTGGGGCCAGAGGAGGCCCTGGGGGCTGGGAGGGAGCTGTCCCTTGTTCTCCCTCTGCCCCACACAGAGCTGGGCCAGGCACAAATGAGGCAGCACAGTGTAGGATCATATTGACAGGAAAATGGACATGTACTAAATGAACCAGCCTCAGCTTCTGAATGAAGTCATCTCTGTGGATAATAAAGCTGATGTTGCAAGAAGAAAGAAGAAGCAGAAAGTCGCTGACAAACATAGGGGTGTCAACCCAAGTAAAATTGTGCTTATGGTATCAACGAATTAGATGAAGAAAATGTGTTCTTTCCTCTCAGACAATAGAGAGCTACCAATCAAGAGATGTGTGGACAAAGCGGAGCTACGAATTATAAAATGTGTCATAAGAAGTAAATATAAACAATGTTTAGATGCACAATTAACAGCTTCTGCTGGATTCACATGGAATCGTGCAGAGTCCTTTGTCTCCTCCCCTCTGATGGTGACCCCGACGTGACCAGAATTGGAGGAAAGGCGGCAGAAGAACCCAGAAGGAGAGACTGGCTGGAGGACGGCTCAGCGGGACTGAGAGCAGCAGGTCAGAGGATGGCCTGAGACTGACTAACCTACATTGCAATTGGTGCCCAAGTGAGGGGAGCAGCCGGGAGGAGGAGATGGGACAAAATTTATCTAGAGAAGAAAGTGCAATAGTGAAGTTTCTCCTCCATATCCTTTCTAAGAGAGGGATTAAATACGATGAGCTTATCCTCAGAGAACTGTTATTGTGGAGCAGGGAACACGGAGTGTCCCCTGAAGCGAATGCAAAAGTGAATGTTGCATTTAAAGTAGAGACATGGGAACAAATAGGACAGTTTCTGTGGCATGAGGTAAGTAATGGATGAAAGGAGGTAAGAGAAGTAGCAACAACTTGGAAATTGGTAATTACTGTGATCCAGGAAAAGAAGGTAGAATGCAATGCTGCCGCTGGAGCATCACAGACGGTACAGAACTTATCTCCAGCACAGGACCCAGGCATTGTTAACCCTCAAGCGGCACCAAGCTCAGCAAAAATCAGCCGATGGAAATTGAGCCCGAGGGACAGGATGCTGCAATCCCTCCACCACAACCTTCTCTCACACTCGCCGCCTGTACCCACCACTCCCTCCATCAACTCTACCATCACCCGATGGCCAGTATACTCGGCAAGTGACAGGTGATCAACCTGCACTGGAGACATTTAAGAAATTGCAGGAGTTGGAACAACAACAGAAACTGCATGAGCAATTCATACGAGGCGAAGTGGCAGCCATGGATTCACTGACAGGGACTTAGGATAAAAATATGGATGAGCCAGGACAACGATGATTCCCAGATTGGAAAGGAGTGATAGAAGACGCAACGATTGAGAGTGAATTTATTACAATGGCTTATCCAGTAGAACTGGGAGGGGAGTGACGGAAATGGAGGGAGGTGTGTCAATACGTGCTTCACAGTGGACTGGAAGACTATTAAAGGAGCTGGACAGTCGGTTTTGCAGTATGGATTAACCTCTCCCTATACACAAACGTATATTGACAATATTTTTACTGGATCACTCTTAACCCCTTTTGATAGCAGGCAGATAGCTAAATATTAACACCTATGCAAGAGTTGATACAGCAGACAAGGTGGTCTGATTTGTGTCACATTGCCACAGTTAGCAATCTGGAAAGGAATGACGGGGATATGTTAAGGGGAATTTCTGTAGATATGTTACTAGCTCAGGGACCCTCTGCCAATGCACAAGTTACAAGCATGACTGCACTTAGAAGCTTTACGGCAGTCACAAGGTCTAGCAAGGGAAGCTTTAAAAACATGACCAGAGGCTGGGAAACCGACTCCTTCTAATGTGAAAATTAAACAAGATATTAAAGAACAGTACATAGGGTTCCTATATAGGCTGAAAAATGCTTTAGAAAAAACAACGCTTACTGATTCTGTAAGAGAAGCTTTGCTTATGACCTTAGCTGTAGAAAATGTTAATCCAGCTTCTAAGCGATTGTTGCAGGCTCTGCCAAGAGCTGCGACTGGGGTGGAAATGATTGAAGATTGCTCCAGAGTAGGCACAGCTGAGGAAAAAGCAGGATACATGGCTACTGCATTTGCTGCAGCTGTTAAACTGTTAATCCAACAAGAAAAAAGCGACCGAGGTGTAAAATATTTCAAGTGTGATTCTGGCACTAGATGGATCCAAGCAAAATGGGTGAGACCGTGGATAACTGATAGAAGCACAACACCAGGGACAGAGACCAGCCAGATGGAAGTTAAACAAGTGGATTTAGTTTCAAGGATGACTCTATCTGTTGGATTTTAGATCAGAGTGAAGGGTGTAAAAATCAATGGTATAAACACAGTCTATTTTTCATTTGTACCTTCTGTAGAATGTGTATTACAAAGGAATCAGAGGTAGCAGAAGAAGTTATTGAATTATTAATTGTAGCAGAGCACGAGCATAAGAGGATAAGAACATTGGTTTGGCACGGTGCAACAGGGAGACTGGCTAAAGATGTAGTATGCCTAACTAAGAAGTGTGGCAAATATATTTGGATTCCAATCCGTTATTGGGTGAAATCAAAAAGCTGGAAAATGTGGTTAATCAACGGGAAGCTAAGGATGTTCTTGATTGGGCTATGGGTAACAGTAAGTAATGAACATCCAGCAATGCAAATTAACCCCAGGGAAAACATACAGGTCACATTTGCCAACCAGACAGGAGAGCAATCCTTATGTTTATCTATGGCCACTCCCGGAGATCATTTTAGGACCTCTCTGATTGGATTGCCATGGTGTGAAGCTACACAATTTAGGGACCTGGTAAAAAACAAAACGTGGGCAACAATGAATCTGACTCAAGCTAATGCAGCATGCCAAACTCTGAAACGTGGGATTGATGGGATTGCCTGCTGGATGGGAAAAATAGTAATGCAATTGAATCATACAGATTCAATTGAGCAGATTGAGCCACAAGAATTTAATTTGTTAGGATCTTTACAGCCAAAGGACGGATGTCTGTATTTTAAAGCTAATGCACAACAGGCAAAGAAGCTAATAGAAGGCAATAGCAAGTCATTAAAAGTTACTGTACAGCCTAGCAGTGTACTTGATAGACATAGAGGGGATGACTCTAACAGCTACTGCCCCAGAAACAAGCTATACAGTGACATGTGGGAAAAGAATACACAGGGATTGCTATTACCTAATGGAATCTTTTTGATTTGAAGAGATAGGGCCTGGGCTGGAATTCCAAGTAACCTGGTAGGCAGACCTTGTTCTATTGGAAAATTGACCATGTTTGGGCCAGACCATAAGCAGTTGCTGAATCACGCAATATGGAATGTTACATAAAAAGCAAGGAAAAAGAGACATAAAAATCAATTAGGCCCAGACTGTGATGAAACAGTACCACTTTGGGATGAACCTGCACGTGTTCTAAACTCTTAGATTTACCCCAAATTGCAGCAGGAAAGGCACTTAAGACATTCAACAAATTAGGATATTGGACCGCTAACCAAATAAACTTAACCTCTGAAGTGAAATCACAGTTTTTAACTGATGTAGATAGCATAAGGCATGGAACTTTACAAGATAGAGCTGCTATGGATTTTTTACTGTTAGCTTAAGGACACGGGTGTGAGGATTTTTAAGGAATGTGTTGTATGAACCTTTCTGGTCACTCAGAATCAATTCACAGGAAACTGGCACAACTGAAAGAGAATATGAAAAAATTAACAGTGACTGATGGAGGATTGGGAGAATGGCTTGAAGGTTGGGGAATTACTGGATGGTTGGAAGATATTCTGATCCAGGGACCTACCTTGTTGGTTGTAATAGTGTTGGTATGAATGATTGTGCCATGTATACTTAGGAGAACTGCAAACATTATTGCAAATGCTCTAAAGAAAGTTTGGTTCAAGAAAAAGAAGGGGAATTGCAGGATCATATTGACAGGAAAATGGACATGTGCTAAATGAACCAGCCTAACCTTCTGAATGAGGTCATCTCAGTGGATAAAAAAGCTGATATTGCAAGAAGAAAGAAGAAGCAGAAAGTTGCTGACAAACACAGGGGTGTCAACCTGAGTAAAATGACGCTTATGGTATCAACCAGTTAGCTTAAGAATAAGATGCATGCCTGCCTCGTGGACAAAGTGGAGCTACCAATCGAGAGATGCACGGACAAAGAGGAGTTACCAATGAAATAATGCGTGACTGTGTAATCCAAGAGAGGAAGTAAATATAAACCATGTTTAGAGGCAAAATAAACTGCTTTTGCTTGATTCACATCAATCATACACAGTCCTTTGTCTTCTCTCCTCACTCTGACATGCCAAGGGCAGTTGGACCAGTCAGGCCAAGCCAAGCAGATCTGTTACCTGTTCCCTTGGATCCATGGGGCTCAGCAATTTCACAGTGGCCCCTTGTTTGCATGGGACCCTGTAGTGTCACAAGGGTCCCTTACTCCCATGAGGTCTTGCAGCGTCAGAATGCTTTCCTTGGTTCCACGGGACTGCACAATGACACAATGGCCCCTTGGTTCCATGAGGCTGCAGAGTGTCACAATGGTCTCCATTATTCCATGAGGTCCTGCAGTGTCACAATGGCCTCTTGGCTGCACCATTCCCTGGTGTGTCACAATGGGTCCTCCTTTCTTCCATGAGGCCCCACAGGGTCGCAAGGGTCTCCTTGGTACCACAGTATTGGGATGTAAATGCTATGAGGGACAGGGCAACTGAGAGACCTTGTAAAATACGGTTTATTTCCTCATAGCACCAGTCTCACAGAACGGTGAGGTATTAAAGGTGTTAGATCCAACAACACAGTATCAGAAGACACTTAATTATTAGCTACAATATCTTATATAAACATTTTAGCCAATCAAATACTTCTACAAAGCTTGCTAGCGTCTTCTCATAACAATCATTAATTGCTTAGCTTTTCACGGCTTTTCTGCAATGCGTCATTTTTAACCAAAAATCATATAACAATTCACAAACTTACATTGATGCATCTTAAACTTCTAGCTAACTTTATAGAAGATTCCATTGCTAAACTTTAAAATCTTTTACAACCTTACTTAACATACTGCTTTGCTTACATAATACATATTTCTGTGCTAAACTTTAAAATCTTTTACAATCTTACTTAACATACTGCTTTGCTTACATAATTCATATTTCTGTTTCTTTAAACATATTTTTACTTAAACTACCAACTTATATTCTTGTTTCATGTCTGTTTGACTTTAATTCTCTAAGCCTTCCCCAAGATCTTAGGTCAAACCTTGTTTCCATCTCTATCTCTGAGCCTGTATGCACAAGCCCCCGAGAGCTCTCCATGCCTGCATTTCCCACACCACAGTCTCCCAATGGACTCTTGGTTCCATAGGGACTCACAATGGCAGAAGGGTCTCCTTGGTTCCACGAGGTCCTGCAGAGACCCTTGATTCAACGAGGCCTCAAAGTGTCATCGTGGCCTCCAGGATTCTGTGAGGCCCGCAGTGTCACAATGGACCTTTGGTTCCATGGGATCCCACACTGTCACATGAATCCTTAGTTCCATGGGGCCCTGTAGTGTCACCATGGACTCCTTGGTTCCAAGGGGCCACAGAGTGCCACAGTGGCCCCTTGGTTCAATGAGGCCTGAAAAGCCTTTAAATATTAGCCTTTATATTTTTTAAATTCTCTTCTGCATTTGGGCATAACTCTAATCTTCATATAAAATGTTAGTTAATTGTCTTTACATTTTGGTCAGACAAAACAATTTTTAAACTCAAGGATACCCTACAGCCTCAAACTCTGAAAAGTATAAACAAAAGTGAATTGGGGGGAGAACAAACTCGAGGAATATGACTTAATTACCTGAATCTGCAATTGGAGGATTAACCCCTGATACGCAAATTCACCACACTTATATCTGTCTGAAAAACTCATCACTACCATCCATCTTGGGTGTAGCCTCTGGGAGGCTTTTGACAGCCCAAGGTGTATCCACTGAAGGCCTTTAATAAATACCCACTTTATTCTCTCAACCTTGTCTAACCTCTGTTCTAGGTGGCTTCCCCAAGGCGTCACCTGTAGTGTCAAAATAGTCTCCATGACTCCATAAGGCCCTGCAGTGTAAAAACAGACCATTGATTCCATGAGACCACACAGTGTCACAATGGCCCCTTGGCTCCATTGAGCCCCACAGTGCACTCTGGTCCTCTTGTGACAAAATGCCCTGAAATGCCAATGGCCCTTTGGTTTCACAAGGTCTCAAAGTGGCCACCATGGTTTCATGAGGCTGTGCTGTGTCACAATGGACCCTTGCTTCCATGATGACCCATAGCGTCACAATGATCTCCTTGGTTCTGCAGTGTGAGAATGCCCCCTTGGTCCCTTGGAGCTCACAGTGTCACTCTTGTGCCCTTGGTTCCATGAGTCCCTGCTGTGTCACAATGGCCTCCTTGGTTCCATGGTGCCCTGTACTGTAACAAAGGTCTCCTTGGTTCCACAGTGTCAGAATGGCCCCTTTGTCTCATGCAGCCCCACACTGTCACTCTGCTCCCCTTGATTCCATGAGGCCCTGCTGTGCTACAGTGGCCCCAGTGGCCACAATGGTCTCCAGTGAGATTCTCTACAGCTACCTGAACAGAGGTTGCACTCAGGTGGGTGTCAGTCTCTTCTCCCAGGCAACCACTAAGAGAATGAGAGGACAGAGTCTTAAGATGAGCCAGAGGTAGTATAAATTTGACACCAGGAAAAATTCTTCACTGAAAGAGTGATTGAGCACTGGAATCTTCTGCCCAGGGAGGTGGTGCAGGCACCACATCTTGAGGCATTCAAAAAAAGCCTGGACATGGCATTCAGAGTCCTGTTTAAGTTGATGAGGTGATGTTAGGTCATAGGTTGGACTTAATGATCTCAAAGGTCTTTTCCAACCTTGTTCATTCTGTGATTCTATTTCATAATAGTCTCCATTGTTCCATGAGGCCCTGCAGTGTCACAATAGACCTTTAGTTTCATGAGTCCCCACAGTGTAACAATGGGCCCTTGGTTCCATGAGGTTCCTCAATGTCACAGTGGACTTCTGGTTCCATGAGCTTTCCTACTCTCAGGAACAGTTCTGCAGTGTCACCATGGACCCTTTGTCCCACGAGGTTCTGTAGTATAACATGGTCACTGTGGTTCCGTGAGTTTCTGCAGTGTCACAATGGACTCCTCGGTTCTGTGAGGCCCTGCAGTGTCACAGTGCACCCATGGTTGCAGGAGGTTCCACAGTGTCACCATAGCTTCCTTGGATCTGCAATGTTAAAAGGGACCATTGGTTCCATGTGGCCCCACTCTGTCAAAATGGATTTTGGCTCTGCGAGCTCCTACGTTATCAAAAGGCCCCTTTGTTTCCTGAGGTTTCATAGTGTCACAGTTGACTTCTTGGTTCTGTGAGGCTCTGATGTGACCAAATCTCCAAAGTATAAGTCTCCTTAACACAAATTTGGCGTTAAAGAGGACAGATTTTTTTTTTCCAGGCCTCAAGTCCAATATGGGATAACTCCTATCCTTATGTGGACGCATCATTCTACAAGTGTGTTGCTTATATTTGGTCATGACGTGTATTAGAATTTACCGATTTCCAAAAAACACACACGAAGTTCCCTGGTTAAAAGAATTAACTGCTCCTATGAGCCAGATGTCTTTTTCTTGTCTTCCAACCAAACTTGCTGGGAAAGCAGCCCCTTCATGCCTTATTCCCGTGCAAAAATTTCATAGGCACAGTAAAAATTGAATTTAATCTTTTGGTATCAAGGTCAAGGCTTTATGTGTCCAGGCAGAGGCAGGCAGGACGCAGAGCTGTCAGCAAAGGAAGGGCCAGCGAGGTGGGGCAGCCGGGGGATGCCGACAGCCTGCAGGGACAGAGGCACAGGGCATGGACACCGTAGGACAGCCTGGGCTGCACAGGGCACAGGGATGGGCAGCAGCTGAAAGGCCCTGCCAGAGCCAACTGCTGCAGCACTTGGGCCATGGCTGCTGGCCCTGGGCCTGAGGCCAGCAGGGGACAAGTGAGCCTTGCTGTGCTGGGGCCTCATTGCCTCCTTGTCCCTGCTCAGCAGCCTGGCAGGGGCCGCCCCATGCTCCTGCCCTTGGCATGGCACATCCCCAGAGCCCAGTGGCCCGGGAAGAGCCCTGAGCAATGAGGGAGGGACAGGATCTGCCTTGCCAGGGGCTGGGGCTCAGGCCTTGGCCCTTTGCATTTCTGAAACACATCCAGGTTTGCTCAGCATCAGAGACACCTTTCCTTGTTTGTCCCACCTGTCATCAGTGTCTCCAGTGTTCTGCTCTAACTGGAACCTGGTTGTTGGAATTCAAAATGCAAGGAATTCTCAGAACATTGGGTCTGTAAGCCAAAGCTTAGAATTAAACACGGTTGAGTAGAGGTAGGTTTAGCTTTAGAATTTAAGATATAGCAAAAATAAATGTAGTTATAAAGGTAACAAGAAGTTTTAATTTCCAGCAATGTAAGTTTTGTCGGTTGAGATATAATTGGATAAGAAAGTTCACACTGTGGTATGAGTCAATAAGACGAAATATCTTAGTATTGAATTAGAAACATAAATATCTCTGTTGACAATGTTTTATTGGTTAATAAATCCTTAAAAGACCTTGTAGTCGTAAGTCTTGTGACTTCTAACCCATGCTATGACCATCTGTAAGACAAGCTTCACCTTTCTGCCTGAATACAAAATAAATCACACTTTCTAAAGCAACTAAGAAGTCCTGAATCTCTGCTTCATTTGGAAAAAGAAAAAAATCCCCACCAAAAAAAGTAGCATTAAAAAAATAAGCCCAAACTTAAAAAAGTATCAAAAAAGCAGTAAACCCACACTTTAAAAATATAACATATAAACAATAAACCTGCACCTGGGGACACCTTCTCAGTCATGTCCCTCAGTGGGACCCATTAGAACTTCAGGAAACTTTGGACTTTGAATCTGACTTTGAATTTTTGAGAGGTTTCTTTTCTTCCTTACCCTATTTTTTCTAACCTGACATGATTGTCATCAGTTTCTCCTCCAATTCTACCCCTGGGAAACTTTCTCCTTCATGTTTATCAGTGGGACTCACTAAAAGTAGGAGAAACTATGGAGTTTGAATCTGACTTTGAATTCTTCAGAGGTTTCTTCAGCTCCCTCTCAGGGACTGATGTTCAGGGACTCAGCCCCAATGCCTGAGAGGTTCATTGAAGTCCTTGTGCTGTGTCTGTGCTGCTGAGCTGGGCTGGGATCCTGGCACAGAGGCAGCTACTTGCAAGGGCAGCAGTGCAGAGAGACAGCCAGTGTTTCCAAAATATTACCTGGAGCTCCTTGGCTGCACCAAAATGCACCACGGGGCTCATTGGGATCAAGCAAGTCCTGACAAACCATGGCTCTGCCTTGATTTCCCTCTGGTCCAGTGCAGTTCATTATGATGGTTTTCAACTCCAGTTATGGAGAAATAATTCAAAGAGCTCCTTAGAAATACTCATTCCTCTTTTAAAGAGTATATTTTATTAGTGTCCTCTTTAGGTTAGAGATGATTGCAGCATTCTGTGATTGATGTTGATCCATGGTGTCTCCTCAGGAGGTCTGGCTTGCTCAGGAAAGCTGTGCCTTGGGGTCTGACCCAGCATCAGACAACCAGGACAACGTTGCACCACATTCCCCAGTCCTATCCTGTCTGTCCTCACTCACCTGGGACCTGGAGATCTGGCTGCAGTCAGGCAAAACAGGGGTTTTCCTTTTGGCTCTTTTTGAAGCAATCTAAAACTCCTGAGTTTCCCACTGCAAACAGACACACTCCTCAGGTGTGTGCCAGCCCAAGGTGCCACCAAAGAGGTTCCCCTGCCCCAAGGCAGAATGCTGCAAGCAATGTTTGAGACCTTTGGAGTCCTTGGTTCCCTGAGGCCTTGCTGTGCCACCATGCACTCATGCATCCGTGAGGTTCCGTGCTGTCACAATGGATATTTGGTTCAATGGGGCCTCACGGTGTCACAATGCTATTTTTGGTTCTGTGAGGCCTTGATCTGTCACAATGGACTTTTTGTTCCTTGACGTTCAGTAATCTAAAAATGGTCTCTGTAGTTCCAAAGTGTCACAATGGACCCTTGGTTCCATGAGGTTCATTGCTGTCACCATGGTCTCCTTGGTTCCAGGAGGCATCACAATGTCACAAGGGACCCTTGGTTCCATGAGGTTCCTGCAGCAGGGCTTCCCTATGGCCCAGCAGAGCTCATCTGTTCTGTCCATCAGCTGGGGCCATCACTCAGGGCATCTTCCCCCTCTCAGGAATTGCTGAGATAACCCATGCCAGACATCTGTCCTGTCCTGAGTTCTTTCTGGTGCCAGGGAATTGGAATTTCCAGCTGACCATGAACATCTTGCCTTGAGAGCAGACTGAAGGGAGATAAGCCCTGAATTTCTGAGTGGCACACACTACACTTTACAAACTCGAAAAGCCACACAAAACTTTCACACAGCAGAAGTCTTCTGCATAGTCCCTGCAAACGGGTAGGGCTTCTCCTCCAAGCCTGGATGCATGTTGGTGGTTACTTTTCTGGAAGCTGAGTGAAAGGGCTCCATGTGTACTCCCTCATCAATTTGGTGGTAAGTTCCAATGACTCCTGATCTCTGCTATTTCTTCACCAGCTGTAATATAGGTAACCTTATTGAGCACTGTGTTGGTAGCTACTGTGAGGTTATTACCTCCAGTGCTCAAGGCACTAAAATCCGTAGGGTAATTCTAAAAAGCAAGCAGCTAATAGTTGCTAAAAGGCTGTTTATTGCAGAAGCACATCAGTCTCCAAGGCACTGTCACAGACATCAAAGTCCATGCTAAGTTAGCTTAAAGTCCCAAGTTAGAGAACAAGCTGTCCCCAGTGGTCCCAGCAGGGCCCAAGTCCGTGCGGCAGCTCCCATCTTCTTCTCGGGTGTTTTGGCGGCTGTAAAAGCAACGGCAGCAAGCAGAGGGACAAGAAAGGCAAAGGCATAAAGCACCAACTCTCCTCACACCAACACTTATATAGAGTTTTCCCCACAAGCTAAGATGCAAGCTCGGACCACTACTCAATAACCTATTAGAATTCTAGTTTCTTAGCTCACCAATTTACGTATAGAACTACGCATACAATCTGTCTTGTTCCATCTAAGAAATGTAAGCAATATTCTTACCGTTACTTTATTATGTCTATGTTCTGTCTACAACTACAGGCCTGGAGCCCCTACTGAAGATATCAATGTGTTTATAACCTTCATGGGAACACTCTCTGCTACCGTGTTATCTGAACCCTTTCACTTACTAAAATACACTGCAGCTCCTACTAAACCTTACGGACTTAATTCTAACTTTATGTGTAAATGGCTTAATATATTTTAATCCATCAAAAGGTTTAGCTCAATGTCTGCACCTTGATTCCTCCCTGAGGGATTCAGAGAATCCCCTAACTCACTGGCTCCAACAAGCTACCTGTACTTGAGTATACTCCAACAAGCTACGTGTACTTCTTTTGTTTATCCTGTGCAGTAAGTAGTCTGTTTAAAGTTTCTCCTCTGTTAATCTTGAATCCATTCAGTAAATAATTCATTTTATAGTAGACCTAATCAGCCATGCTAAAGAACTTGTGAGCAAGAGCAATTTGTGCTGCAGGTTGCCTGAAAGAGAGCTACTGCCAGCAACCTGAGCATAAGGCAGGACTTGTCTAAGCTTCCACTCAATTTGTAACATGTTTCATTTAAAAACAGAAAGAGAGAAATTTCTTTCCCATTTTTTCTTTTCCTGTTTATAGATTCATATCAGCAAACTCAGTTGACATTGTTCTCAAGCACCTGCTAATGCAGTCTGAACAAATATGAAAATCAAGGCCTTTTATGGCTGGCAATCAATCACACTTCGTCCCTACCCCACCCCACCATTTCCCTCATCCAAGCCCTGGGAATCAGAGCAGCCTTGTGCAAATCTGAGGTTCCTCCTTCACTCCAGGCTGTGAAGCAAAAATCAAAGGGTTAAGAGCATAGCTGAAGGACAGAAGCTACACATATATTGATTAGAGTAGAAGCAATATAGAAAGTAGCTGAGCCAGAAGAGCTAAGACAATAAATCCCTTACTTGGCTTTGTTGTGTCAAGATGGACGGTTACAATATTTTCAAAGTGAAGGAACCATAACTGCACCTGGACTCTGAAAAGAGCCAGAACCAGGCTGGGGAACATAGCAACAGGAAAAAGGTAAAAAGTTGAAGGCAAGGAAGGCTTCCTGACTTCATTATTAGGAGACCACTGACCCATTTCAAACACCCACCAGCACATCTGAAGGAAGGAACTGCACAAGTGTAGAAGGACTTGGAGCTAGTTTTAGTTCAAAGCGTGCCTAGGCGGGATCAGGTAATGCATATGTATAGGTGTGTTGGGTAATTATATGGATATGTAAGACTTCTGTGGATAAAAAAGACGAGAACCCTGTGCACTTTGCACATCCTTGTGAGAGATTTCTTGCAGGTGTGCCTGGCGTTGTAAAAAACATCGCTTTCTAACTTAAACTAGTTTGACAGTTTTTGTCTCTGCATCAATTTGGCGACCGCAGCAGGACTCCTCTGCTTGGCTGCGAGAACAGCCTGGACTGTGGACATCTCCGGCGCCACTGGGACCTTCCTGAAGGGAACTGTGCTCCGTGGCTGCTCATCGTGGGGACAGACCAGACCTGTTTCTGGATTGCAGAAAAAACAGTATGTTTAAAATTATGTGGGGTAGTCTGTAAGATGGACGTTTGGCTCAAAGGCAGCTGATAACTTGCAGGAGACATTCTGCGCTCAGCCTGTGCAGTTTTGCTTCCAAGCATCAAGAGGGTGTAGTGGCCACAAAAAGAGTTTGTTGAGTGGGGGAGACCTGCTAGCAGTTCTGGGGGTGAAGTGGACAAATTCTTGTTTATTGCTGCTATTTTAATAGTTATTTAGACTGTGTCCTGACTGTGTGGGTGACTCTGTGTGTGATCGGTGAGATTTACATTTGGTATAACACGAGAGCGAAGCCCAGATTTGGGGTTTCATTTTCAGGTGACTGAAACAGCTGGAGAAGGGATTGGGATGCCCATTTAAAATTGCTGCATGCTGTGTGCTATGTTGAAAGGAGGTGAATACTGTGATAGATAAGGAACCTTTTGTTCGCCTGACAGACCTTGAAAAGATATCGCCTGGGCCTGTGGAGCCAAGATGTCTAAATTGTTTTATTGCTTTGATTGCCAAGATGGTGTTAATTGTTTTGCTTTGCTAGCCTTACAGACCTTGAAAGTAAGGCCAGGATGTTGTTAATCATTCTGCGTTGCATGCATAAATCACATATCGCTTTAAGTGCCAGTAAGTCTCCAAGGAACCGCCCGGATCACCGTATAAGGAGAAGGGGTCAGCAGGACAAGGCTGAGGAAGACTCCTCACCTTCATCCCTCGACCACCAGAAGGCAGAAGAAGACCCCCTAGCAACTGGAGGAGCATCGCCAAAATTACTAGAGAAAGAACACGTAATCCGGAGACCGAACAACTTAAAAGGCGAACTAAGAGGGGTGGTAGCGACAGTTGGTGGAGGCGGTGACTCCCCTGCCGCCCAGCGCTGCAACTTTGCTTTCTCTTTTCTACAATAATAAATTGATTATTTTGATTGGAATGAGATGGCCCATTGTGCTTATTTATAACACCCTCAGTGCCCACTCGGGATGGCTCCAAATGTGACTCGGTTTCCTGAATGCTCCCAACGCCAGAGATGGCCTGATACCCCAGTTCCGTGCCTAAAACTCCTGTAGTACATCATGCCCTTAAGAGCCAGGTTAGGGCTCTCCAAGCTCCCAAAGTCCTCACGAACCATACGTTTCCCCGAGAACCTCAAGTCACAACTGCGATGCAAAGGGTCCCCAGGTGCCTTCCCGGACCCCATACGCCCCTCGAGCCACTTCGGACTACAGCTCCCATCATGCTCCGCGTTTCCCATAGAGTTTTATTTGAGCCATGACTTCATCTCCATCATGCACGCGCCCTACCGAGAGACACTGTAGGTGGGCCCATAATTCCCATGATGCTCCGTAGCCCTATTAAAACATATTATACTCGTTCTACAACTCCCATCATCCCCCGAGCACCAGAGAGCCTGTTAGAGCCCCCAAGTGCCGCCCGGACCCCGAAGGGCCCCAGATTCCCTCCCTGACCTCCAAGGGCCTCTCTGGACCCCCAAGAGCTCCCCGGGGCCGATTTGTCCATCAGAATCCCTCTGTGCCTGCCCAGTGCCCACCCACTTTCTTCAAGTGTCCTACAGACCCTCAAGTTCTTTCTAAATTCCATCGCTAGACCCAAAACTGCCCCAAATGTACCCCAGAAATATCTCCATGGAGCACAGCGTGGCCCTTTACCCTGTCTGAAACTATTTAAAAATACAAGGACTATAAAATAGGGCTAAAGCACGAAGTAGGGAGAAATGAATAGGCAGTACTGGTCAATTAATTAATGAAGGGACTTGTGTTACTTAGAACCAATGGACCAAAGTTTTTGGTTGCTAAAAATGTGTAGTTATTTTTACATTACTATAAAAATATAGTAATAAAATACAGCAAAATATTATAAAAACTATTATTATAATTTTAACTAGTATTACAACTTTTAAAATATAAAACTACTATTATAAATTTTATTTACGAAAGCATAATTTTGTTTTAATGCTTTGGCATTTCAGTCCTATGTGCCAAAATTTCAGATGTGGAGGGTGGGGTGAGGAGCAGTTTTGTCCACATAGAGTCAGCTGCAAGAAGCTCATTCTTCTCTGTGCCCAAACCTCAGGAGACTTTCAGCATGGAATAATTTAAGGACATTAACTTACCTCTAGCCTGAACTGAAAATTAAAATAATATGCCTGTGATTAAAACCAAAATTCATGAGGTGCACTTTGAAATCTCCTTTCTTAACAGAACTCCAAACTGACTCCAGTCAGCTGCACAAGCCTGGAGACTTGAAAACAATGAAGGAAGACAAGAGCTCCTGAAATCTTTCTGCATTTTAATGATCCCCAAGGTGGATTTGGGGCTGGTCAGCACCCTCAGGTACTGAGAGAAGGTTGAAGAAGCTGCTCAAGGAGGCAGAAGCAAAACTCAAGTCCCTTGGAGCATCTAGCCCACTGAGGGCAGGGACTGCAAAGGCTCCCCAGGGACTGCTGAGAGCAGATCCTTGAGGCAACATTGCAGGAGCCAAAGGCTGTGAGCAGGAACTGCAATGCTGAGCAAGGCCTGGGCTGGTTGGAGGCAGCAGAAAGGCCAAGGCCTGAGCCCAGGCCTGGCCAGCAGGGCCTGTCCCTCACGGGTGGCTCGGGGCTGTTCTGGGGCACTGGGATGGGAGGGGCAGCAAGGACAAATGGCATCACCCTGCAAGCCCTGCCAGCCTGCTCAGGGAGGGCCGAGGCAGCAGCAAAGTGCAGCCCCTGCAAGAAAGTTCCTTCTGTGGGGCTCCAGAGGCGCTGCCCAGCACAGAGCACAAAGGCCTGGGTGCCTCTGGCCCTGCCAGCCCTGCCCAGCCCTTGGCCATCTCTCCTGCAGCCTGTGCCCTGTGCATGCTGCCCTCTGCCCTGGCCGGCTGCACACGCCCATCTCGCTGTCCCCCAGCATTTCTCAGCCCAGCATTGCTGTGCCCTCCCTGGGCTCCCTGCACCCAGCTGCCGGCTCTGGCACACAGAGCCATGGCATGGCCCCAGCCTCACGCTGGGACACCTCGGCCACCAGCATTCTGCCCTGGGAGGGACTTTGCTGCTTCCTCACCTCCAGGCTGAACTTTCCAGGCTGCACTTTGGGGAGGTTTCTTTCTTCTCCCACTGCCAAGGAAAGCTCTGTCTCCTGCTGTTCACAAACAGAGAAGGTGTGGTGGGAGATGTGCTTGTCAGAGGCTGTTTGGGGTACAGTGACCATGAAATTATGGAGTTTTAAAATATTCTGTGAAAGAAGGAGGGCCATCAACAAAACTTCTGCATTGGACTAAGAGACAGAGCAATTTTTGAGCTATTCAGGATGCAAATTTGGTAAGTACTGAATCAAGCACTGATTTTTTTAATGGGAGGGTGTCCTGGGTTAGTGTTATGAATACTCCTCTACCTGCCCCACGTTGGGCGCCAAGATTTGTCCTAGTTTTGGACAAATTTATGGGAGATATCTTGCAAAGATGTCCCCTAGGAAAATAAACCCCAGAACTCCTTCCCCCTCCCACTACTGGGTTCGGGAAGAACTTCTTCCAAGGGAAAAAAAAGGTGGAAAAACCTTGTTTATTTTAACAAAACACTTCCCAGCACCAGGAAAGAACGATCCCCAGATGACACAAAACGTTTTCACCATGGTGAGCGAGGATGGACGAGCTCAGTCAGTCCCTGCTGGGAAGGGTGCAAAGCTTCTTTTGGCAGGCTTCCAGAGGCAGTCTCTGATGTTCAGATCCCTCCGTCCAGAGCCAGTGCTGATCTTCGGGATGAGGGGAAGAAGGGAGAGAGAAAGAGGGAGCAGCTGGGGGCAGGAGAAGCTGGGGTAAAAGCTAGGGGCAGAACCGGCAGCCAAAGCAGCAAAAGCAGCAGCAGCAGCAGCAGCAGCAGGCCAGCAGCAGCAGCAGCCAAAGCAGCCCCAGCAGCAGCCCAGCAGGGGCCCGCCCGGCGGGGGAGGAACGGCCACGGCGGCAGCAGCTCCATGCAGACGGGGGGGGGGGGCAGGTAGAGGGAGTAGTCATAACACTAACCCAGGACATGAGTAAGTAAAATGAGAGGAAACGTGTAAGTGTTGAAGGTTTGAGCAAGTAGATGAAAGCTTTTACATTGTATAGTGGTGTATATATCCCAATCATGTGTCAATGTTCACGATGTGGGATAAGGGGTGGAATGTCCTGGGTTAGTGTTATGACTACTCCTCTACCTGCCCCCCTCTGTCTGCACGGAGCTGCTGCCGCCCTGGCCGTTTCCTCCCCGCCCGGGCGGGCCCCGGCTGCTGGGCTGCTGCTGGGGGCTGCTTTGGCTGCTGCTGCTGCTGCTGCTGCTTTTGCCGCTTTGGCTGCCACTTCTCCTGCCCCTAGCTTTTGCCCCAGCTTCTCCTGCCCCCAGCTGCTCCCTCTTTCTCTCTCCCTTCTTCCCCTCATCCCGAAGATCTGCACCGGCTCCGGACGGAGGGATCTGAACATCAGAGACCGCCTCTGGAAGCCTGCCAAAAGAAGCTTTGCACCCTTCCCAGCAGGGACTGACTGAGCTCGTCCATCCTCGCTCACCTTGGTGAAAACGTTTTGTGTCATCTGGGGATCGTTCTTTCCTGGTGCTGGGAAGTGTTTTGTTAAAATAAACAAGTTTTTTCCACTTTTTTTCCCTCGGAGGAAGTTCTTCCCGAACCCGGTAGTGGGAGGGGGAAGGAGTTCTGGGGGTTTATTTTCCTAGGGGGACTCCTTTGCAAGATATCTCCCGTAAATTTGTCCAAAACCAGGACAAAGGGACAGACTTCAAGAAAAAAATTGTGAAGGCACAGTAACAGGCTCTCACTCTGTGCCAAATTATGAGCAAGTGAGGAAAATGACTGGCCTTACTGGGAAGGGAGCTTTTTCCCAGAACTCAGGGGGAAAAAGAGGTTGCATCACCTTTGGACACAGGGGCAGGTAACTCAGGAAGTGTTGAAAGATATTGTTCGGTCATGAAGAAAGGAAATTTGGGAGGTAGAAGCTCCTTTAGGACATCACCTGGTCACTTCTGTGAAGGATAATAAATTGACGGTTTTATCAATACACAAATGGCAAAAGGAGGGACAAGGAAAATGTCCATTGTTTATTAGGGGGGATATGGCTAGCAAAATAAAGGATTAGGTTAAGGTACTTAACCTCATCTTTGCCTCTCTTTTAAAAATTATGATAGGTTGCCCTCAGGACAAGTGTTCTCCTGAGCTCCTAGATGGAGACAGGGAGCAGAATAGACCCCTTCAATCCAGGAGGAAAGACCTGGGGGACCTGCTGAGCCACTCAGATGCTCACAGGTGTCTCTGGCACCAGATGGGCCCATCCTAGGGGGATAAAGGAGCTGCTGGATGAGCTCCCCAAACTGCTCTCCATCATTTACCATCAGTCCTGGCTCACCAGGGAGCTCCCAGAGGACTGGAGGTGCCAATGTGAGCCCATCCCCAAGAAGGGCTGGAAGGAGGATCTGGGGAACTCCAGGCCTGTCAGCATGACCTCAGTGCCCAGCAAGGTGATGGAACAGATCACCTTGAGTGCCATCACAGGGCACCTACAGGATGGCTGAGGGGTCAGAGCCAGTCAGCGTGGATTTCAATATCTTCATTGATGATCTGGATGAGGGCATTGAGTGCACCGTCAGCAAATTTGCAGATGACACCAAGCTGGGTGTGAATGTGGATGTGCTGGAGGGTAGGAGGGCACTGCAGAGGGACTTGGACAGGCAAGATCCAGGGCCCAAATCCACCAAAGTGAGGTTTACCAAGACCAAGTGCCGGGTCCTGCACTTTGTCCACAACAACCCCTGCAGTGCTAGAGGCTAGGGACAGAGTGGCTGGACAGTGGCCAGGCAGAAAGGGAACTGGGGCACTGATGGACAGTAGGCTGGACACGAGCCAGCAGTGTGCCCAGGTGACCAAGAAGGCCAATGGCTCCTGACCTGGATCAGGAGTGGTGTGGCCAGCAGGAGCAGGGCAGTGACTCTTCACCTGAACTCAGCACTGGTTGGGCAGCACCTCGAGTGCTGTGTTCAGTTCTGGGCCCCCCAATTTAGGAAGGACATGGAAGGGCTGGAGCCTGTCCAGAGAAGGGCAAAAAGGCTGGTGAGAGGTCTGGAACACAAGTCCTGTGAAGAACAACTGAGGGAGCTGGGGATGTTTATCCTGGAGAAAAGTAGACTCAGGGATGACCTTATCACTCCCTTCAGCTTCCTGAAAGGTGGTTGTAGTCAGGTAGGGGTTGGTCTTTTTCACCAGGCAACAACTGACAAAATGAGAGGACACAGTCTTAAGCTGTCCCTAAGGAAATATAGATTGGATATTAGGAAAAAGTGTTTTACAGAAAAAATGATTAAGTACTGGAATGATCTGCCCAGGGGTTGGTGGAGATACCATCCCCGGACATGTATAAAAAAAGACTGGGTATGGTACTCAGTGCCATATGAATGTGTTAGGCAGGGGTTGGACATGATGATCTTGATCTTCCAACCTTGTGGTTCTGTGATTGTCCTGGTTTGAAGGACAGGTGTCTGCCAATAAAGGCAGAAGTTTTCCTCTGAAGTAGAGACCTTAATCCATTCCCCTCCCCAAGTATTATAAATGTTTGAATTCAAGACTCTGAGGCAGAGATAAGGGGGTAGGAATAACAGCTCCTTTACTAATATATCTAATGTACAAGCAGAAACAACAGCAGTTGTTAAAACTACCAACAACACAGAAGAGATAACTCGGTGTCAGTCCTTTCTTTAGCTGTGGGCACACTCTCGTTGCACTCGGTCCCGGTGCTCCAGATAAACAAAACCTGGCGGCCGCAGAGAGGCAGGAGCGCAGGCGGGAAGCGCGGCAGTGGCCACACCGGTCTCGGGTGGGAGCGGCTGGAGCGGCAGCTCCTCGCTCACCGCTGTGTCCGGGTGATCAGCTGTGTCCGCAGAGGCAGGAGGCTGCAGTGGGGCAGATGCAGGGCAGGTGATCGCAGAGGGTTTGGCTCTCCTGCTTTGGCTGTGTGGCTGCAGACGGGGCGTCCTCCTCCGAGCTCGCCGGAAGCAGGAGAACCCCTCCGCCCGCCCAGCTCCCACCTACCCCTTTTGTTCAGAGTCCTCAAAGGTCCTGGGTGTGACCCAGCCAGCTTCATTGGCATGATAATGTGAAAAATTCTTTAAATTGATACAGTAATAGAAAAACACTCAACCCCCAACATTATCCACCCCGAATTTTTCCCATGCCAACATGCTACAGCAAATTAAAACTTATAAATCATATACATACATGCAGTTACAGGAATAGTATCATAGACAGTTCACCCTAGAACAAGGTCTCCTTGGGGTATGCATCGGGTCTCTCCATCCTTTTGCATCACCCACCAAGTGCAACCTGGTCCTTGAGCGAAAGCCACCCCACGAACAGGATTGTCTTTGCTGGAGGCAGAGTTCACCCAAACAGTTTTTCCTAACATGCTTCTCAGGTGTACCACTGGGACCTTATCTCCATCTGGTGCTCCCAAGGGCTCAGATTGGGCAGGGCCTGCTCGGTTAGTGGAACCTCGGGTATTCACTAACCATGTGGCCTTTGGTAGATTGATCTCCCAGTTCTTGAAAGTCCCCCCACCAAGTGCCTTTAAGGTGGTTTTAAGCAGGCCATTGCACCGTTCGACTTTCCCAGCCGCTGGTGCTTGGTAGGGAATATGGTACACCCACTCAATGCCGTGTTCTCTAGCCCAGGTGCTTATAAGGCTATTTTTGAAATGAGTCCCGTTGTCTGACTCAATTGTCTCAGGGGTACCATGCCTCCAGAGGACTTGCTTTTCCAGGCCGAGGATGGTGTTCTGAGCAGTGGCGTGAGTCACAGGGTAGGTCTCCAACCATCCGGTGGTGGCTTCCACCATGGTCAGCACGTAGCACTTGCCTTGGCGGGTCTGAGGCAGTGTGATGTAGTCAATCTGCCAGGCCTCTCCGTACTTGGACCATCGTCCCCCATACCAGAGGGGCTTCATCCTCTTGGCCTGCTTGATGGCAGCACACGTCTCACAATCATGGATAACCTGAGAGATACTGTCCATGGTTAGATCCACCCGTCGGTCTCGTTCCCACTTATAGGTGGCATCTCTGCCCTGATGACCTGAGGCATCGTGGGCCCATCGAGCCAGGAACAATTCTCCCTTGTGTTCCCAATCTAAGTCTGTCTTTGACACCTCTATCTGTGCAGCCTGATCTACCTGCTCATTGTACCGGTGTTCTTCATTAGCCCGACTCTTGGGAACATGGGCATCCACATGACGGACTTTCACGGTAGTTTCTCTACCCCAGTGGCAATATTTTTCCACTCATCAGCAGCCCAGATTGGTTTTCCCCTACGTTGCCAGTCAGCCTTTTTCCACTTCTCCAGCCACCCCCACAGAGCATTGGCTACCATCCAGGAATCAGTGTAAAGGTAGAGCTTTGGCCATTTCTCTCTCTCAGCAATGTCCAAGGCCAGCTGAACAGCTTTGAGCTCAGCAAGTTGACTTGATTCACCTTCTCCTTCAGTAGCTTGTGCAACCTGTCATGTGGGGCTCCATACGGCTGCTTTCCACTTCTGGTTCATCCCCACGATGCGGCAGGAACCGTCGGTGAAAAGGGCGTAGCATTTTTCATCGGCTGGCAGTTGGTTGTACAGTGGGGCTTCTTCAGCCCGGGCCACTTGCTTCTGCTGCTCTTCATCAGCAAGACCAAAATCTTCACCTTCTGGCCAGTTTGTAATTATCTCCAAAATCCCAGGGCGATTCGGGTTGCCAATACGGGCGCTGCGTGATGAGGGCAATCCACTTGCTCCATGTGGCGTCGGTGGCGTGGTGGGTAGAGGGAACCTTTCCTTTGAACATCCACCCCAGCACTGGCAGTCGGGGTGCCAGGAGAAGCTGTGCTTCCGTGCCAATCACCTCTGAGGCAGCTTGAACTCCTTCATAGGCAGCCAGGATTTCCTTCTCTGTGGGAGTGTAATTGGCTTCAGACCCTTTGTAACTCCTGCTCCAGAATCCCAGGGGTCGGCCTTGGGTCTCACCAGGCACCTTCTGCCAAAGGCTCCAGGACAGACCATGGTTCCCAGCTGCAGAGTAGAGCACATTCTTTACCTCTGGTCCTGTCCTGACTGGGCCAAGGGCTACTGCATGAGCGATCTCCTGTTTGATCTGGGCGAAGGCTTGCTGTTGCTCAGGGCCCCAGTGGAAATCGTTCTTCTTGCGGGTGACCAGGTAGAGAGGGCTCACAATCTGGCTGTACTCAGGGATGTGCATTCTCCAAAAGCCTATGGCACCTAGGAAAGCTTGTGTTTCCTTCTTGCTTGTTGGTGGAGACATTGCAGTGATCTTATTGATGACCTCAGTGGGGACCTGGCACCGTCCATCTTGCCACTTCACTCCCAGGAACTGGATCTCTCGGGCAGGTCCTTTGACTTTGCTCTTTTTAATGGCAAAACCGGCTCCCAGCAAAATCTGGATGATCTTCTCTCCCTTCTCAAATACCTCCATTGCCGTGTTCCCCCACACAATGATGTCATCGATGTACTGCAGATGTTCTGGAGCCTCACCCTTTTCCAGTGCAGCCTGGATCAGTCCGTGGCAGATGGTGGGGCTGTGTTTCCACCCCTGGGGCAGTCGGTTCCAGGTGTACTGCACGCCCCTCCAGGTGAAAGCAAACTGAGGCCTGCACTCTGCTGCCAGGAATGGAGAAAAATGCATTGGCAATGTCAATGGTGGCATACCACCTTGCTGCCTTGGACTCTAGCTCATACTGGAGCTCCAGCATGTCCGGCACGGCAGCGCTCAGCGGTGAGTCACTTCATTCAATGCACGATAGTCCACATTCAATCTCCATTCTCCATCAGATTTGCGCACAGGCCAGATGGGGCTGTTGAAGGGTGAGTGGGCTTTGCTGACCACCCCTTGGCTCTCCAGCTCACGGATCATCTTGTGGATGGGGATCACAGCATCTCGATTTGTCCGGTACTGCCGGCGGTGCACTGTCATGGTGGCAATTGGCACCTGTTGCTCTGTCACTTTCAGGAGTCCCACTGCAGATGGGTTTTCTGATAGTCCAGGCAAGGTGTTCAACTGCTTAATGCTCTCTGTCACTACAGCAGCTATTCCAAAAGCCCACCTGAACCCCTTTGGGTCTTTGTAGTAGCTGTTCCTGAGGAAGTCTATGCCTAGAATGCGTGGTGCCCCTGGGCCAGTTACAATAGGATGTTTCTGCCACCCCTTCCCTGTCAGGCTAATCTCAGCTTCCAGCAAAGTGTATTCCTGTGATCCCCCTGTCACCCCAACAATGGAAACAGATACCTTTCCCCACATGTTCTGATGGTATCAGGGTGCATTGTGAACCAGTATCAACTAGCACTTTATGTTTCTGTGGCTTTGATGTGCCAGGCCATCGAATCCACACAATCCAATAGACTCTGTCATCCTGTGCCTCTCCCTGGCTAGAGGCAGGGCCCCTCTAGCCCTGGTTATTATTTCTTTCCTGGGCATACATAGTGGAGGTTCATTCCAGGGATCTGAGAGATCATCCTCCCTTCTGTAATACCCTGCACCTTGATCATGGGATGTTGAGGCTACCTTCACTTTAGTGTGGCTCCCTCAGTTAGCATTTCCCTCCCTGAGTTGATGCACCCGTGCTGCCAGGACAGAAGTGGGTTCTTCCTTGAGGAGCAGAAGTAGCGATAGGAGTTAAGAATGATCCATTTGTATCTTCCTTTTCTTCTGACTTTTCAGGGGTGGTCTTTACAGGTCAATTAGTTCCTCTTCTTGTGCCTCATTTGATAAACCTTATCAGAATGAGTACAGCGTTGGTTTATTGAGCACTCACTGCAGCATCGCTTAGGATTCCCCCTATTAACCTTACTGTCCTTTTCAAGGGCCAATACCAAGGGATCAGAGGGGGTCTGATGCCGCAATCTCTTTGCCAATCAGGATGATTCCTGAGAGAGAAAACATATCTGCATATGTCACCTCCTCCCATTTCTGCTTTCTCCTTAACAATAGCATCAGCTGCAAGAGAATCTCATAGTCTAAAGTTCCAGCTGGTGGCCGTCTGAGACCTTCTTCCAGCTTACAAATAGACCACGATTCCTTGCAAAATTTGATTAAATTTCACTTATTTTCAGTGCCCCATATCCTACTCACTCTTTCCAGTGTGTCAAAATGCAGCCTAAGGGACTAGCCCTAGAAATCTCCTTGCTTTGACTAGTACCTATTATCTCCTTATTGCTGTCTTATCCTGCTTCCACCCAAATTTCTCTCCACACAGGCTCACAGTCCTTTCCCAGTCTTCCCCACACACATGCCCAAGTTACAGGTATTGAATGTGATTTTTCACATGCAAATTTTAGAATCTTAGGTTCAAAATCAGCTTGGCTAGGATGCCTCGATTTACACTGAGGGCATAGACTTTGCCATCTCTCAGAGGAACAATACAAACGTTTTTCACAAGTCCTACACTGTAACAGTAACCACACAGAGTGCCAACCTCTAGAAGCCCCAAAAGCCTCGTAAAACCCACAAAAACAAACTATTGCACTTCTTCTGTCTTGAATGTCCAGACCCTCTTGTGCAGCCTGTTCCCAGTCCAATGCTACCAATCTCCCTGCTGAGGATCTGTATATTCATTCTAGATGAACCTGATTGTTTCCTCTTTCTACCCAATAGTTCACTGGATTCACAAATTCCCAAGGATCCAGCCTAAACCACTGAGGGAGGGAGATCCCTTCTGTTCTTCTAGCCATGATTTAAAATGTGCTCAAACCATCACACTATAACTCTGACAGCCCACAAATACCACTCCCTTATATTTTAAATTCCCAAGAGTCAGGGACACAGCACTGCAGGGTGGGAAATTTCCTTTAATTTGTCCTGCAAGGCTTACACCATCGTTTCACCCTCTCCCAATCTTCCTCAAAAACAGCCCAGTCCCTGGGGACCAAATGACATTTTCCACAGGCTCAATTTACTATCTCACATTTAGTGTGCGCTGCCTCCCAGTTATAATACCGTGGCAGCTGTGGTACACACTTGGGGCACACAGGGCTCCTCCTGTAAGATATGCAATACCACCTATTCTCACACTTCTTACACCGGAGAAGAACCCAAGCTGAATGCCATTCCAGTTCCCAGTGGAAGATTGTCAGCCCACACACAAAACAAGGAATTACTCCTGCTCGTCCCCACCTCAATGGATTTCTAAGTCCTCTCTCATCTGGGGGTAGTTCCCAGTCAAAAGCCAAATCAGAACTATTTTGGCTCGAGTATACTCCTCCCAAAAATACCCTATCTATTATGCCGTTCTCTCACCTTACAGCAGTCCAGTCCCCCTCTGTATTCACAAACTCTCCTGGACTCAAGCTGAAACCATCTAGACAGAGCCTGCCTAGACGGCCGGGCTCCTTCAGCTTGGGCTCGAGCTTCAACAGCCGCTTCTATCAGCAAACTGCAACACAGCAGCCAACAACACAGCAGGAGTAACAGCACAGGAAACACAGGGCAAAATTACCAGCTTGCTGCAATTATAACTTTTGTCACAAGACGGCAATCTTACTCTAAAATACACAATGACCAGCGGCGGCAGGGACCAGTTAACCCTGAACACCAAGTGTTACAGGGAATGCCGTCCCCCGTAAACAGGAATTCCCCACACACAACCCGAATCCCAAAGTCAAAATCACTGCGGGGAAGGGTATCTCTTTATTAAGGTATAAAGTATTCACCTCCTTTCAACATAGCACACAGCATGCAGCAATTTTAAATGGGCATCCCAATCCCTTCTCCAGCTGTTTCAGTCACCTGAAAATGAAACCCCAAATCTGGGCTTCGCTCTCGTGTTATACCAAATGTAAATCTCACCAATCTCACACAGAGTCACCCACACAGTCAGGACACAGTCAAAATAACTATTAAAATAGCAGCAATAAACAAGAATTTTCCACATCACCCCCAGAACTGCTAGCGGGTCTCCCCCACACAACAATCCCTTTTTGTGGCCACTACACCCTCTTGATGCTTGCAAGCAAAACTGCACAGGCTGAGAGCAGAACGTCTTCTGCAAGTTATCAGCTGCCTTTGAGCCAAACGTCCATCTTACAGGCTACCCCACATAATTTTAAACATACTGTTTTTTCTGCAGTGCAGAAACAGGTCTGGTCTGTCCCCACGATGAGCAGCCACGAGCACAGTTCCCTTCAGGAAGGTCCCAGTGGCGCCAGAGATGTCCACAGTCCAGGCTGTTCTCGCAGCCAAACAGAGGAGTCCTGCTGCGGTCGCCAAATTGATGCAGAGACAAAAACTGTCAAACTAGTTTAAGTTAGAAAGTGATATGTTTTTTGCAATGCCAAGCACACCTGCAAGAAATCTCTCACAAGGATGTGCAAAGTGCACAGGGTTCTTGTCTTTTTTATCCACAGAAGTCTTACATATTCATATAATTACCCAACACACCTATACATATGCATTACCTGATCCCGCCTAGGCCCGCTTTGAACTAAAACTAGCTCCAAGTCCTTCTACACTTGTGCAGTTCCTTCCTTCAGATGTGCCGGTGGGTGTTTGAAATGGGTCAGTGGTCTCCTAATAATGAAGTCAGGGAGTCTTCCTTGCCTTCAACTTTTTACCTTTGTCCTGTTGCTATGTTCCCCAGCCTGGTTCTGGCTGGTTTCAGAGCCCAGGTGCAGTTATGGTTCCTTCACTTTGAAAATATTGTAACCGTCCATCTTGACACAACAAAGCCAAGTAAGGGATTTATTGTCTTAGCTCTACTGGCTCAGCTACTTTCTATATTGCTTCTACTCTAATCAATATATGTGCAGCTTCTATCCTTCAGCTATGCTCTTAACCCTTTGATTTTTGCTTCACAGCCTGGAGTGGAGGAACCTCAGATTTGCACAAGGCTGCTCTGATTCCCAGGGCTTGGATGAGGGAAATGGTGGGGTGGGGTAGGGACGAAGTGTGATTGATTGTCAGCCATAAAAGGTCTTGATTTTCATATTTGTTCAGACTGCAGGTGCTTGAGATCAATATCAACTGGAGTTTGCTGATATGAATCTATAAACAGGAAAAGAAAAAATGGGAAAGAAATATCTTCTCTCTTTTTGTTTTTAAATGAAACATGTTACAAATTGAGTGAAAGCTTAGACAAGTCCTGCCTTATGCTCAGGTTGCTGGCAGTAGCTCTGTTTCAGGCAACCTGCACCACAAATCGCTCTTGCTCACAAGTTCTTTAGAATGGTTGATTAGGTCTACTATAAAATGAATGATTTACTGATTGGATTCAAGATTAACAGAGGAGATACTTTAAACAGACTACTTACTGCACAGGATAAACAAAAGAAGTACAGGTAGCTTGTTGGGGTCAGTGAGTTAGGGGATTCTCTGAATCCCTCAGGGAGGAATCAAGGTGCAGAGATTGTGATAAAGCCTTTTGATGGATTAAAATATATTAAGCCATTTACACATAAATTAGAAGCAAGTCAGTAAGATTTAGTAGGAGCTGCAGTGTATTTTGAGTAAGTGAAAAGTTTCAGATAACACGGTAGCAGAGAGTGTTCCAATGAAGGTTATAAACACATTGATATCTTCAGTAGGGGCTCCAGGCCTGTAGTTGTAGACAGGACTTAGACATAATAAAGTAACGGTAAGAATATTTCTTACATTTCTTAGATGGAACAAGACAGATTGTATGCATAGTTCTATATGTAAATTGGTGAGCTAAGAAACTAGAATACCAACAGGTTAATGAGTAGTGGTCCGAGCTTGCATCTTAGCTTGTGGGGAAAACTCTGTATAAGTGTTAGTGTGAGGAGAGTTGGTGCTTTATGCCTCTTGCCTTTCTTGCCCCTCTGCTTGCTGCCATTGCTTTTACAGCCGCGAAACACCCGAGAAGAAGATGGGAGCTGCCGCACGGACTTCGGCCCTGCTGGGACCATTGAGGACAGCTTGTTCTCTAACTTGGGACTTCAAGCTAACTTAGCATGGACTTTGATGTCTGTGACGGTGCCTTGGAGACTGATGTGCTTCTGCAATAAACAGCCTTTTTAGCAATTATTAGCTGCTTGCTTTTTTAGAGAATTACCATACGGGTTTTAGTGCCTTGAGCACTGGAGGTAATAACCTCACAGTAGCTACCAACACTGTGCTCAATAAGGTTACCTATATTACAGCTGGTGAAGAAACAGCAGAGATCAAGAATCATTGGAACTTACCACCAAATTGATGAGGGCGTACACATGGAGCCCTTTCACTCAGCTTCCAGAAAAGTAACCACCAACATGCATCCAGGCTTGGAGGAGAAGCCCTACCCGTTTGCAGGGACTATGCAGAAGACTTCTGCTGTGTGAAAGTTTTGTGTGGCTTTTCTAGTTTGCAAAGTGAAGTGTGTGTCACTAAGAAATTCAGGGCTTATCTCCCTTCGGTCTGCTCTCAAGGCAAGATGTTCATGGTCAGCTGGGAGTTCCACCTCCCTGGCACCAGAGAGAACTCAGGACAGGACAGATGTCTGGCCTGGGTTATCTCAGCAATTCCTGAGAGGGAGGAGATGCCCTGAGTTATAGCCCCAGCTGATGGACAGAACAGATGAGCTCTGCTGTGCTGTAGGGGAAGTCCTGCTGCAGGAACCTCGTGGAACCAAAAGTCCATTGTGACAGATCAAGGCACCATGTAACCAAAAAGAGCATTGTGACACCATGGGGCCCCGTGAACCCAAATCTCCATTGTGGCAACACAGAACCTTATGGAACCAAGGGGCCTTTGAGACACTGCAAGGCCTCAGGGATCCAAGGAGTTGAAAGTTGTCAAACATTCGTTGCAGGGTTCTGCCTTCGGAAAGGAGAACCTGCTTGGTGGCACCTTGGGCTTGGCAGACACCTAAGGAGTGTGTCTGTTTGCAGTGGGGAACATTTTGAGTTATAGATTGCTTCCAAAAAAACCAGGAGAACCTGTTTGCCTGATTGCAGCCAGTTCTCCAAGCCAAGCAGGTCCCAGGTGAGTGAAAACAGAGAGAATAGGATTGGGGACTTTGGAGCAAGGTTTTCCACACTGGGTCAGACCTCAAGGCACAGTTTCTCTGTTTCCCAGCATTCAGTGATTGATATTGATCCAGAGTCTCTCCTCAGGAGGTCTGGCCTGCTCAGAGAAGCTGTGCCTTGAGCTCTGACCCAGTTTTGACAGCCTTTCTCCACATTCCCCAATCCTATCCTGTCTGTCCTCACTCACCTGGGACGTGCTTTGCTTGGAGGACTGGCTGCACTCAGAGAAAGAGGGATTTTTTTTTTAATAGCAATCTAAAAATCCTAATTTTCCCCACTGCAAACAGACACACTCCTCAGGTGCTTGCCAGCCCAAGGTGCCACCAAAACCACTGCAGAGCTGCCCTGGGCCAGCTGTGAGGGTGGACCATCATCTCAACCTGCATGGGGCCACTGCCAGGGCCTCTAGCCATGGACACTGCACTGACCCCACTGCTGGGTTTGGGTGCCACGGTGTCCTGGGTTGATGATTTGACTGACTCCTCACCCCTGCCCCCTTGGCCATAAAGCTGTCTGCTCCCCGGGGAGGGGCCGCCTGGGCTCTGCTCTGCGAAATGGCCTTGGTTTGCCGCGGGCTTGGCTTGGGGGGGGTGCTCGCACGGCTACGCGCTTGGCTCTGGCTGCTGCTGCGGGTGGCTATCGCTGCTGTGGTGGTGGCTCGTGGCCTGGTTTGTTAGTTAGCTGTTTTTTGCTTGATTTTCTTTTTTACTTTATATTGCTTGAATTATTTGGTTTAGCTCGCTGCTGTTTTAGGCTTGCTGGCTATTCCGGCTGTTTTTGTTTCTTTCTCTCTCCCCCTCTCCCTTCTCCCCCTCACCCCCCAGGATTCAGCACCAGCTCCGGAGGAACCCTGTGGCCTGCCTCTGGACACCGGCCAGAAAAGCGTTCGCCCTTCTAGTGAAGATCGAAGGCGTACAAGTTTCTCTCTCTTCGGTGAAAACTTTTTTGTCATCTGGGTCTGTGCTGGGAAGTGTTCCTTTGTATGTGTTAATAAATAGGTTTTTTTTCCACTTTTCCCCTGAGTGAAATTTTTTTCTTAAGTCCAGTGGAATAAAGAGTTTGGGGTTTATTTCCTGAGAAGCTCTTCTGGGTTTTTTTTCCCTAAGTTTGTCCAAACTTGGACATTTCTTATTTGGTGGCCCGTACGGGGAGGAGAAAGTGGAAAAAAACTTTAATAACATCTTGTTTTTAATTGGCCTGTATTGATATCAGTATGTTTTTTGAAGCTGTGATGTCTTTTGGATTGGAAGCCTGCCTGTATGTTTGCTCTTTAGAGTTTTTTGAAATCTTAATACCCCTGTGGTCTTTGGGCCTGTTCTCTTACTCAGAGATAGCCCCAGTGTTGTCTCTAGCACGTAGTTTTTTCATGAAAGGGCTATTAACCAAAATACTCATTGGGCTAGGCTTGGTTGTAATGATCTGCCAGAAGTTTATGAAGGTGTTAGAATCCACTTCAGGGATGTACAAGTCATGGTTTGTGTTGTGCACTCAATTCATTAGAGGAGAAGCAAGCAAAGAGGATTTTTTGCCATTATTTTCCTTCTTCTCCCCTGAATTATTTACATCTCTGTTAGAAAATGTTCAGCTCTCCCTGAGTGTAAAGGAAACCATCTTTCTGGTATTTAATTTAGTAAGTTTTTTCTATACTGTCTGAAGTTCATACAGAATGAAAGCTGAGATTTCTAGGGATGCAGGTGTTACAACCCCTGATTTGGTAGCAAAGCAGAGTGTGAAGAATTCTGAGTGGTGTGGCAAATGGGAGGAACTGGGCCAAATTCTAAAAGAGTTTTCTGAACCTATAATCTGGGATTTTTCATCTGAGCAAATTCAAGACCCAGTCAAGATTGCAAAGTACTTAAAAGAAAAAGTGTCAGGACAATTCTAAGGAAAAGAGAATCACTGCAGTGAGCTGGGCTCTGGCGTACGCTTATCGAACCCTGTTAGATAGTGTAGGACAACAAACAAAGGAGAGGAACAGGGACATAACGTAGCTACTATTCCAGTTAGTCAGACTGCAGTTAACACCTCAGGCTCCAGGACAGGGGCAAAATTAGACAGCAAGCTTCAACCTATGGCTGTGGCTACCAGTACCAGGAGTAGAAAGTGCACAAAGAAAACAGATCGGCCGGTGGAGAATGATGATGATGAAGATGCAGGAGAAGGACCTTCAACTCCCCCTGATATAAAAATCCGGAGTTAAAGTGACTGATGAGAGATCAGAAACTAATAATGAGTCCTTTTCCCAGTAAGATCTTCGTGGTCTAAGAAAAGATTATACAAGGCGACCTGATGAATCTATAATTAGTTGGCTGGTCCGGCTTTGGGATGCAGCAGGTGAAGCAACCACCCTGGATGGCACGGAAGCGAGACATTTGGGATCCCTGTCTCAAGATCCAGTCATCGATCAAGGCATGATGAGGGGAGCTAATCCTCAGAGCCTCTGGTCACGTGTATTGGACAGTGTGGCACAAAGATATCTCTGCGCTGATGACCTGTACATGCAGCAGACCAGATGGAAAACCATCGAGCAGGGAATCCAACGTTTGAGAGAGATGGCGGTGGCAGAAATTATTTTCTCAGATGACGTAACAACTAGAAATCCAGATCTGGTACCGTGCACACCGATTATGTGGAGGAAGCTTGTGAGGCTTGGACCATCTGAATATGCCTCAGCTCTTGCAATCATGAAACCAGAAGACACATACGAGACAGTGCTTGATATGGCAAAGAAGCTTCGGGCGTACGCTGATGCTGTGCATGGCCCAACGCATGCCAGGATTGCAGCCGTGGAAACACGTTTACAGAACTTGGAGGATAAGTTGGAGGAAAACCATAAGAAGCTGAGAGAGGAAATCAAGGAGGATCTCCTCCAAATCTCAGCTGTGCAAATCAGACGTCCTGGCAGTCAACGCAGACGCTCCTCTGCTGAGGAGAGAAGGTACACCCCACGCGCGGAGTTGTGGTTTTTCTTGCGTGACTGCGGAGAAAACATGAAGAGGTGGGATGGAAAGCCCACAGCTGTTCTGGCACGACGAGTGCGTGATTTGAAGGAAGACAAGGCTCAACAAGAAGGTTCCATCAGAAAGAGAGCAGCTCCAGTCGCCCGGAACCGCAGTGCCACATATGAGGAGGATGATGACGACATGTCCGATTCACTTGAAGGAACGTCTAAGACCTATGCCCCCGTCAAAAAGGACAAACAGGCTTAGAGAAGCCCTGCCTCTAGCCAGGGTGAGGCCAAGGAAAACCGAGTGTTTTGGACCGTGTGGATTCGGTGGCCTGGCACATCGAAACCACAGAAGTATAAAGCTTTAGTGGACACTGGAGCACAGTGTACTATATTTCCATCAGGATATGTCGGAGAAGAGACCGTTTCTATTGCTGGTGTAACAGGTGGATCACAGGACTTTACCATAGTGGAAGCGGAAATGAGTCTAACCGGAAGAGAGTGGAAGAGATACCCGATTGTGACTGGCCCAGAGGCCCCGTGTATTTTGGGAATAGATTTCCTTCAAAGCGGGTATTTTAAGGACCCCAAAAGGCTTCAAGTGGGCATTTGGGATAGCGGCTGTGATGGCAGAGAGAATCCGGCAATTGAACACCCTGCCCCGGACTATGTGAGAATCCAATTGCTGTGGGACTCCTGAGGGTAGAGGAGCAGAGGGTACCGATTGCCACTTCGATAGTACATCGCCGGCAATATAGAACCACTCAGGATGCTGTGATCCCGATCCATAAGATGATCCGGGAGCTGGAGCCAAGGGTGGTGAGCAAAACCCACTCACCCTTCAACAGCCCCATCTGGCCAGTGCGCAAATCTGACGGAGAATGGAGACTGACTGTAGACTACCGCTGCATTGAATGAAGTCACCCCACCGCTGAGCTGCCGTGCCAGACATGCTGGAGCTCCAGTACGAGCTAGAGTCCAAGGCAGCAAGGTGGTATGCCACCACTGACATTGCCAATGCATTTTTCTCCATTCCTTTGGCAGCAGAATGCAGGCCGCAGTTTGCTTTCTCCTGGAGGGGCGTGCAGTACACCTGGAACCGACTGCCCCAGGGGTGGAAGCACAGCCCCACCATCTGCCATGGGCTGATCCAGGCTGCACTGGAAAAGGTGAAGCTCCAGAACATTTGCAGTACATCGATGACATCATTGTGTGGGGAAACACAGCAGAAGAAGTGTTTGAGAAAGGAGAGAAATTATCCAAATTCTCCTTGAAGCCGGTTTTGCCATCAAGAAGAATAAAGTTAAGGGACCTGCTCGTGAGATCCAGTTCCTAGGAGTAAAGTGGCAAGATGGAAGACGTCAGATTCCTACTGATGTTATTAATAAAATCACAGCTATGTCTCCACCTACCAACAAGAAGGAGACACAAGCTTTCTTGGGTGCTACAGGCTTTTGGAGAATGCACATCCCCCGAGTACAGTCAGATTGTGAGCCTGCCACATTCAGCAACTGAATACCTTGCCTGGACTATCTGAAAATCCAGTTACTGTAGGACTTCTGAAAGGGGGAAGAGCAAAGGGTACCAATTGCCACTTCAGTAGTACATCGCTGGCAATATAGGACAACTGGAGATGCTGTGATCCCCATCCATAAGATGATTCGGGGAGCTGGAGAGCCAAGGGGTGGTCAGCAAAACCCACTCACCCTTCAACAGCCCCATCTGGCCTGTGCGCCAAGCCTGACGGAGAATGGAGACTGACTGTGGACTACCGCGCATTGAATGAAGTTACTCCACCGCTGGCTGCCGTGCTGGACAGGCTGGAACTCCAGTACGAGCTGGAGTCCAAGGCAGCAAGGTGGTATGCCACCATTGACATTGCCAATGCGTTTTCTCCATTCCTTTGGCTGCAGAGTGCAGGCCTCAGTTTACTTTCACCTGGAGGGGTGTGCAGTACACCTGGAACCGACTGCCCCAGGGGTGGAAGCGCAGTCCACCATCTGCCATGGGCTGATCCAGGCTGCACTGGAAAAAGGTGAGGCTCCAGAACATTTGCAGTACATCGATGACATCATTGTGTGGGAAACACAGCAGAAGAAGTGTTTGAGAAAGGAGAGGAAATTATCCAAAATTCTCCTGGAAGCGGTTTTGCCATCAAGAAGAATAAAGTTAAAGGGACCTGCTCGTGAGATCCAGTTCCTAGGAGTGAAGTGGCAAGATGGAAGGCGTCAGATTCCTACTGATGTTATTAATAAAATCACAGCTATGTCTCCACCTACTAACAAGAAGGAGACACAAGCTTTCTTGGGTGCTATAGGCTTTTGGAGAATGCACATCCCCGAGTACAGTCAGATTGTGAGCCCTCTTTACCAGGTTACTTTCGGGAAGAAGAATGATTTTCATTGGGGCCCCAGAACAACAACAAGCCTTCATCCAGATTAAAACAAGAGGTCGCCCATGCAGTAGCTCTTGGCCCCGTCAGGACGGGGCCAGATGTGAAATGTGCTCTACTCTGCAGCTGGAAACCACGGTTTGTCTTGGAGTCTGTGGCAGAAGGTGCCAGGTGAGACCGAGGCCGACCCCTGGGATTCTGGAGCAGAAGTTACAGAGGGTCTGAAGGCAATTATACCCCGACAGAAAGGAAATCTTGGCTGCTTATGAGGGAGTCAAGCTGCTTCAGAGGTGATTGGCACAGAAGCACAACTCTTTCTGGCACCCGGTTGCCAGTGCTGGGGTGGATGTTCGGTGGGAAGGTTCCTTCCACCCACCATGCCACCAGTGCCACATGGAGCAAGTGGATAGCCCTCATTACGCATGGCGCCCGGATCGGGAAATTAAATCGCCCAGGGATCTTAGAAATAATTACCAACTGGCCAGAGGGAGAAAGTTTTGGTGTGACAGATGAGGAACAAGAACCGGTGACCCGGGCTGAAGAAGCACCACCTTACAACCAGCTACCCGGCGGGAAATTCGCTATGCCCTGTTCACCGGCGGTTCCTGTCGCATTGTAGGGACAAATTGGAAATGGAAAGCAGCTGTATGGAGCCCGACGACGGGTTGCGAAGCTACTGAAGGAGAAGGAGGGTCTAGTCAATTCGCTGAACTCAAAGCTGTCCAACTGGCTTTGAATATTGCGAAGAGAGGTGGCCAAAGCTCTATCTTTACACTGATTCCTGGATGGTAGCCAGCGCTTTTGTGGGGATGGCTGCAGAGATGGAAAGGAGCGAACTGGCAGCGCGGGAAGACCAATCTGGGCTGCTGAAGAGTGGAAAGACATAGCTACTCGGTTAGACAAGCTACCCGTGAAGGTTAGCCATGTGGGGCGCCCATGTCCCCAGAAGTAGAGCTAATGAAGAACAGCGAAATAACCATCAAGTAGATCAAGCAGCAAAATAGGGGGTTGGAAATAGATTTAGATTGGAAACATAAGGGAGAGTTGTTCCTGGCTCGATGGGCCCATGATGCCTCAGGCCATCAGGGAGGATACCACCTATAAGTGGGCACGAGACCGAGGGTGGATCTTACCATGGACAGCATTACTCAAGTTATTCATGATTGTGACACTTGTGCTGCCATCAAAGCAGGCCAAGCGGTGAAGCCCCTCTGGTATGGAGGGCGGTGGTCAAGTACGGTATGGGGAGGTTTGGCAGATTGATTACATCACACTGCCTCAGACCCGCCAAGGCAAGCGTTATGTGCTAACCATGGTGGAAGCCACCACCCGGATGGTTGGAGACCTACCCTGTATCCGCTACTGCCCGCAACACCATCCTGGGGCCTGGAAAACAGGTCCTTTGGAGGCATGGTACCCTGAGAGGATCGAGTCAGCAATGGGACTCATTTTAAGAATAACCTTGTCAACACCTGGGCTGGGAACACGGTATTGAGTGGGTGTACCACATCCCTTACCATGCACCAGCTGCGGGGTAAAGTGGAGAGGTACAATGGATTGTTAAAGACCACCTTAAAGGCATTGGGGTGGGGATCCTTTAAGAATTGGGAGCAGCATTTGGCAAAGGCCACTTGGTTAGTCAACACTCGAGGGTTCCACCAACCGAGCAGGTTGCAATCTAGTGCCTTAATACAGTAGATGGAGACAAAGTCCCAGCGGCCCATGTCAAGGATTGCTAGGGAAGACAGTATGGATTAATCCTGCCTCGTACAGGCAAAACCCATTCGAGAGTTGCCTTTGCTCAGAACCTGGATGTACTTGGTGGATAATGCAGAAAGATGGAACAACCCGCTGTGTACCTCAGGAATCTGACTGTGGGATGAGACAGAAGGAATATGTAAATGTTGAAGGTTTGAGCAAGTCAGAGGAAGTGTTCATATTGTGTTTTAATGAGTGTATATCCCAATGCGTGTCAATGATCACGTTATGGGGATAAGGGTGGAATATCCTGGGTTGATGATTTGACGACTCTCACCTGCCTTGGCCATGAAGCTGTCTGCTCGGGGAGGGGCAGCCTGGGCTCTGCTCTGCGAATGGCCTTGGTTTGCCGAGGGCTTGGCTTAGGGGGGGGTGGCTCAGCGGCTGCGCGCTTGGCTCTGGCTGCTGCTGCGGGGTGGCTATCGCTGCTGTGGTGGTGGCTCGTGGCCTGGTTTGTGAGTTAGCTGGTTTTGCTTGATTTTTGACTTTATATTGCTTGAATTATTGGTTGCTTCGCTGCTGTTTAAGGCTTGCTGGCTATTCCGGCTGTTTTCTTTCTCTCTCCTCTCCCTTCTCCCCTCACCCGAGGATTCAGCACCAGCTCGGAGGAACCCTGCGACCTGCCGCTGGACACCCGGCCAAGAAGCGTTACGCCCTTCTAGTGAAGGTCAGCGTCAAGTTTCTCTCTCGGTGAAACTTTTGTCACCTGGGGTCTGTGGGGGTGTTTCTCTTGTATGTGTTAATAAATAGGTTCCACTTTTCCCCTGGTGAAATTTTTCTTATTTTCCTGGGAAGCTCTTCTGGGGTTTTCCTAAGTTTGTCCAAACTTGGACATGCCTGCTCTGGCAGCTGCTGAGGAGGTGGCACATGTCCTGCTCT
>JAPFBE010000053.1:264836-305523 GCA_034336665.1 Luscinia megarhynchos
TCCAAATTTTCCCTTTTTTAAACCAAATTCCCCATTTTTTTAGCCCCAAATTCCCTTCCAGAACCCAAATTCTATATTCCGGGTCTCAAAATTCCATATTGGACCAAAAGATCCCAATCTGGGCACCCAAATTTCCATTTTTCACCCCAAATTCTCGGGTTTCGCTCCCTAATTTTCCGTTCCAGGACCCAAATTCCCTTTTTGCTCCCAAAGTTCCCCTTTTTGAACCCACATTTTCCCTTCCAGGACCCAAATTTCCCAAATTTCCAACCCAAATTCACAATTTTTGGCTCCAAATGTAAGGAAAATTAATCCACAAACACCAGAGGTTTTTGTCCAAAAAGGAGACAGAGGAGTCATTTTTGCTTTATTCCAATAAAGGGAGTGGCCATAGGGCATTCCCCTGGGATCTCTCAAATTTTTGGAGGATGCAGCCTCCCTTTTTATCCCAATTTCCCGGTCGCATTTCCCTCCCTCTTTCCCCATTGGCTGAGGTACTTACTCGAGAGGCACAGACTTCCCGGAACACCTGACACCTGACATTCCCCTCTAATGTATAACCCTTCCTTTTTAATTTTTTAATTCTTGTAGAATTCATAGTTTCCCCCCCTGTTGCTTCTTTCATCTTCTGTTACCCAATTTAATTTACCAGAAAACCTACAGTTGGTTTGTAAAGGCAAATCTCTTTTCCCATTCATCAATCAGTGCAATCCCTCCCATTGTTTCTTTTATCTCTAGGTGCTAACTTTAACTACCAACAGATCTACAACTTGTTTGTTAAGACAAATGTAACATTCCTCTCACAAACTTACCAAATTTCTCTTTTGCAGGCCCAAATTTCCCTTTATTATCCTCATATCCTCCCTTCCAGGACCCAAATTCTGCTTTTACACCCCAAATTCTCCCTTTTTGGACCCAAAATTCCATTTTTAGCCCAAATTTCTGGGGTTTTGCCCCCAAATTGTCCCTTCCAGGACCCAATTTTCCATGTTTAAACCCTCATTCCTCAAATTTTGGGCTTTTCGGGCCGATTTTGGGACTTTGTTGCTGCTTTCAGTGTGATTTTTTCAGGGATTTTTTGGGGACTTTGGGGCGATTTTTGAGGGTTTTGGGGCCGAATTTTTCCTGTGGTTCTTTTTCCCAGAAATCCTTAGAATTTGGGGGATTTTGGGTTTTTCAGTGCAGATTTTCGGATTTTTGGGGCCATTTTTAGGACGCTTTGGGGGGGATTTTTTTCCCCATTCAAATGCAATTTTCCGGATTTTTTTCCCTAAATTTCTCCAGATTTTTTCCAAAATTTTTCCCTACTTTTTTTTTCCCCAAAGTTTTCGCGGTTTTTTCCCAAAATTTTCCCCGTTTTTTTCCCCCAAATTTTTCTCGATTTTTTTTTCCCACAGAAATCCCCAAAATCGTCAGATTTTCCCCCGGATTTTCTTCTTCCATCCAAATTCTCCTTTTGGGACCAAAATTCCCCTTCCAGGAGCCAAATTCCCCCTTCCAGGACCCAAATTCTCCCTTTTTGGTCCCAAATTCATTTTTTTTTGGTCCCCAAAATCACCTTTTTTATGATTAAATTTTCATTTTTGGTTGCAAATATTTATTTTTAAGGTCAAAATTCTTCTTTTTATATCCAAATTCACATTTTTAGCCCCAAATTCTCCCTTCTAGGACTCCAAGTTCTGATTTTTCACCCCAAATTCTCCCTTATTGACCCAAAATTCCATTTTTGGAACCAAATTTCCCTTCCAGGACCCAAATTCTCCTTTTACCTCCCAAATTCCCCTTTTTGAACCCAAATTGTCCTTTTGGGACCCAAATGTCGCAAATTTCGGACCCAAATTCCCAATTTTTGGCTCCTAAACTTGCCAAATTTCTCTTTTCCTGGACTCAAATTCTCTCTTCCAGTACCCAAATTCTCGGGGATTTGCCCCAAATTTTCCATTTTTCGGCCCAAATTCCCGTTTTTGGAACCCAAATTCCCCCTTTTCACACGTAAATTTTCCCTTTCAGGACTCAAATCCTCCTTTTTCCCCCCCTAATTTTCCCTTTTTGGACCCAAATTTCCATTTTTAGCCGCAGTTTCCCATTTTTAGCTCCAAATTCTCAGGTTTTGCTCCCAAATTTTCCCTTCCAGTACCCAAACTTCCATTTTTAACCTCTCATTTCTCAAATTTTGGGTTTTTCAGGCCAATTTGGGTGTTTTTTTGGTGCTTTCAGCACGATTTATTTGGGATTTTTGGGGCTTAATTTTCCCCGAGTTTTTTTTATTTTTTTTTCCCCCAGAAGTCCTCAGAATTTGGGGGATTTTGAGTTTTTCAGTGCAGATTATGGGATTTTTGGGGCCATTTTTAGGACGATTTGGGGGGAGGGGTTGGTTTGCCAATTCATATTCAGTTTTTTCCCGGATTTTTTTCCCAAATTTTTCCCGTTTTCCCCCAAATTTTTCCCTATTTTTCCCCCAAATTTTTCCCTATTTTTTCCCAAATCACCAAAATCTCGTGGGGTTTTGGGGCCATTTTTGGGGTTTTTAGGGTGGATTTTTAGGGTTTTTTGGCCGCATTTAATGCGATTTTTTGGGGATTTTGGCCATTTCGAGCCAGATTTTCCCCTGGATTTTCTTCTTCCATCCAAATTTTCCTTTTGGGGCCAAAATTCCCCTTCCAAAACCCAAATTCCCCTTTTCCAGGATTCAAATTCTCCTTTCTTGGTCCAGAATTTACCTTTTCAAACCCAAATTCTCCTTTTTGGATGCAAACTTCCCTTTTTAATTCCTAGTACAATCCTCTGGGAATCAGGGGGAAAAAAAAAGAAGGGAAGCTGCTGGGTTGAGGAAAAAAATCCAAGAGAACCTGGGCTTTCAGTGGTAGGGCTCCACAAAAAACTGCTGGGTTTAGGAAAAAAATCCAAGAGAATCTGGGCTTTCACTGGTACTATGTCAAGTTTTATACCCCTGAGTAAATATTAAGAACTAACTCAAAGAGTAAGAGGTACCTTATTTTTGGGTTTATATCCTGTTATGAGGGAGTGCGAATGAATGAATGTATAGTATTGATCCTAATTTTATAAAGTAAGGTGGAATACACTGTTGTGGGGAAGAGAGGAGTAATATTGCAGTGTTGGGGAAGTAGGAAATAGGCTAGGGGCAAATAGATAAAATCTTGAAAGACGGAACAAAAAAATAGTAAAAAAGGCTCAGGAGAAACAGGGGATAAAAAGGTGCCAGCAGAGATACCTGAAGATTCCCTTTGGGAATTATGTTAGATAATTGGAAGGCTGATCCTTCTACAAGAGAAAAGGAAAAAGTAAAGATGATTCAGTTTTGTATGATAGAATGGGCAAAAACAGAAATAAGATCTGACTATGTTTTCTGGCCAAGATATGGGTCTTTTGAGGCTTGGATCTGCCAGGCTTTAAACACATTTGTAAATTCAAATGAACCGGTTAATCTGGAAGAAGGCGAATATGCTGCATGCTGGATAAGAGAAAAAGAGTCACTGGGGGTAAAAGTTTATAAAATATCAGAAACTCAAAGAAATAAAAAAACAGGGACCCCCTAGAAATGCTGCCTCCCCCGTTCCCCCCAGCACCGCACTCTGGCCCCTGCCCTGGCCACTCTGGGCTCCCCGCCAGCACCACACGCTCTAGCCCCCGCTCCGGCCGGCCTGGATCCCCCGCCAGCACCAGTAGCACCGTTCCCGCCCGCCTTCATGGCGACAATCCCCACGGCACTGCTCCCGTCTGCCTTCATGGCAGCACAAGCAGCACCGCTCCCGCCTGCTCCGGCTGCCATGGCTCCCGCCCCAGCCGCCACGGTAGCAGCGCCAGCAGCTCCACTCCCACCCACCTATCCCACAGCTTCCCCGGCTGCTCCGTTCCTGGCCGTACCCGGCCCAGCCGTGTTGGACTCCGCCGCTCCGCTGCCATAGACCATGCAACTGTCCGTGCCTCGGTCTGGTTTCCACCGGAAGAATCTGTCTTGTCCTCCGAGGACTCTGGCAAGGGAATGCCTACCTCTGCCATTGTTCCCTTATCAACAATGGACTCGGCAGTCCCTTAAAGGAGAAGCGCCGTACCAAAACACAAGGAGTTTTGTTAAACGACAAACTTCCTCTGATGCTTCCCCAAAACTAAAAAAGACCATTGGAACTTTTAAAATAGGTCCCCAAAGGGAGAAATTAGAGTTTATGATTGACACAGGGGCAGAGAAAACCTGCCTATTAAAAACCCCAAAAGGCTGTAATATAAGTAGAGACATGGCACAAGTAACAGGGACAAAAGGAGGAGAGTTCATGGTGCCTATCATTAAAGATATAATAATTGAGGGGTATCAGGGTCCACACTACGTGCAGAGTCCTGATAGGCTCTTTTTAGGGATCTCAAAGCGCAAAAAATACAGCAAGGGACAAAACCAGTTTACTTTTGCAAAAAATGGACTTTATTTAATGCCAACCAAATGCGATAGAGGGACAGGAAATAAAAGAGAGAGAGAGAGAGAGAGAGAAAGAGAGAGAGTGAAACAGGGGATTTAAGGGTTAAATAGAATGAAGAGTAGAACATATGGTATCAGTTACTGTGTGCTTATAAGGAAAGGAATGCATGATAAGAGACCCCTAACTTATAGATTTTGCTGGGCTTGCAAAAATGAAGGGGGTCCCTCTTCGTAAAAGTGCAGAGTCTGCAAAATATCACAATCAAGAGACTAAAGCGCATGCGTAGAAAGACAAGTTGAAAAGTTCAACAGCGAGGAAGACTACTGTTAGCCCACCAACTCATTTCCAGAGACCACCAACCCAATAAACTACACAGCCGCAATGAATATGCAACTGATTTTCATACGAAGCGGGGAACAGGCGGGGCAGATAATCAATATGTATAGGCGATTTAGAATATGCATGGACTTCCTAGATAAATAGAAGATTAGAAATCATGTAAAGTACGCAGGATTTGGGAAGATGCTCTCCCCCTGCGTCCAGCGCTGAATAAAATACGTACCTACTCCACAACTTTATAGGTTGTGAAGTTTATTTCCGTGCTTCAAGAGAGAGAGAGAGAGGGGTTGGGATTATAGCTACCAAGACGGGCAGATGATCCTCGTGGTACCAGCCAATAGATGTCCGTTGCCGTCGGGGAGATCTCAGGGGGTCTTTTTTCGAGGATGTTTTTATAGTCTTTTCCAAAGCGAGTGGCTTCTGGGCAAAAGGTGGGAAGATTTATGGACTATTATATGTGGAGATCGTTGCTCCAAGAAACAGGTGGAAATAGGATGCTGCAGCATGCAGCCTGCTTGAGAGCAGCGCACCACGGCAAGCTCCAGGCACACCAACAGTCCTTGTGACCAGTTCATTGTTCTCACACCTGTGGGAGCCTTGTTGGGTAAACCAGTCTCATGAGAGACCAGTCCTGGTCCAATGAGGACCACCTGGAACAATCACTTGGCGTTCCTCCCATCCCTGGCCAGCGCCTTTAAGCTGCAGTTTGAGGGGTCTTCTTAGACCTCAGGCAAAGGTCATTGGGCAGAACAAACGAGAGGCTTTCAGATGGACTCTTACAAGGGGGAAACAAAAATTTGGCTGGAGGATGTCTTATTAGTTCCTGGGGCAGGCAGCAACTTACTAGGGAAAGATTTACAGGTAAAGCTAGGAATAGGGATGACACCAGAAGAAGGAAGAATGACAGCTAGAATTTTAAACCAGGGGGATGAGAAAAAAATAATAAAAAAAAATGTGGGTTGGGGAAGGAAATGGGGGAGGGCTGGATATTCAGTGGTTTAGTGTGATGGACCTTAAAGATGCTTTCTGGGAATGTCCACTAGCAGAAGAGGGCCGGGATAATTTTGCCTTTGAGGGGGAAGATCCGAAAACTGGGAGAAAACAGCAACCTAGGTGGACAAAACTACCACAGAATTTTACAGAATCTCCAAACTTATTTGGACAAGCTTTAGAAGCAATATTACAAACCTTCCCCACTCCTCCTGGAGTACAAATTGTTGAATATGTAGATGATCTTTTATTATCGGAGGAAGCTGAAGCTCAAGTTAGGGAGGCTACTATAAAATTTCTAAATTTTCAGGAGGAAGAGGGATTAAGGGTGTCAAAGGAAAAGCTACAGTTTGTGGAATCAGAAATAAAGTATCTTGGGCATTTAATAAGCAAAAGTAGCCGAAAGCTAAACCCTGAAAGAATTGCAGGGATTTTATCTCTTCCTCCTCCCTCTTCGAAAAAGGAAATTAGAAAGCTGCTTGGATTACTGGGTTATTGTAGAATATGGATTGAAGGGTACACACAGGCATTAGAATTTTCGTATGAAAAATTGACCGAGGAAGATGATGTAGAGTGGACTAAAGAAGAAGAATTAAAGTTAAAATTAGCCTTGATACCAGCTTTAAGCTTACCCTCATTGAAGAAAACTCTTTCATCTGTGTGTCAATGTGGAAAATGGAGTGGATCAGGGAGTTCTGACTCAGAAATGGGGAAGGGTGAAAAGACCAATTGCCTATTTATCAAAAATGTTGGATCCAGTAAGCCATGGCTGGCCAGTATGTATCCAAGCTATAGCAGCTACTGCTATTCTGGTGGAGGAAAGCCGTAAGCTCACTTTTGGAAGTAAACTAATTGTGTGTACACCCCATGCAGTTCAAAATGTGCTAAACCAGAAAGCTGAGAAGTAGTTAACAGATTCTATAATGTTAAAATATGAAGCAATTTTATTAGACAGTGACAAGGAAAAAGGATGTCAGGATATGCATTTATTGATGGAAAAATATACAAACTATTGAAAAAGGAAAACTACCTTCCAATTGGTCAGCTCAAACCTTTGTGTTATATGCTCTAAAAGAGCATTGGAATATTTAAAACATAAAAAGGGAACCATTTATACTGACTTGAGGTATGCTTTTGGGGTAGTACACACTTTCAGAAAAATTTGGAAAGAAAGGGGGTTACTTAATTCAAAAGGAATAGGACTAATACATGAGGGCCTCATTCTGGAAATTTTAGAGGCATTGAAACTGCCTGAGGAAATAGCTATGGTACATATCAAGGGACACCAAAAGGGAATGACTCCAGAAATTAATAATAACAGACCATCTAACTCATTGGGTGAAAGCTGTTCCCACTGTCAGAGCCACAGCTAATACGGTCTGTAAAACCCTTTCGGAACAAATTATTCCCAGGTATGGAATGGTTAATAGAATAGACTCAGACCGAGGAACATATTTTACATCAAAAGCCCTACAGCAGATAATTCAAACTTTGGGAATAAAATGGGAATTACATACACCATGGCATCCACAAAGTTCTGGGCTGGGTAGAAAGGATGAACCAGACTTTAAAAAGAACTCTACCAAAATTAATGATTGAAACCCAGATGTCCTGGGTGAAATGTTTACCTTTGGCTCTGTTGAGAATCTGAACACAACCTAGGTCAGACCTAGGAGTGCCGCCTTATGAAATGATGTTTGGGTTACCCTTTCTGACCACCCAACATGAAATTGCCGCTTATGAATTAGGGGAAAAGAGTGTTAAAGGATATATCAACACAATTGCAACAACCCGTGAAAATTTACGATTAAAAGGAATAATCCCTCAAACCACACCTCTAGATTTTAAAATCCACAATATCCAGCCAGGGGAATGGGTACTGGTAAAGACATGGAAAGAAAAATCTTTAATCCCACAGTGGTCCTTTTCAAGTATTGCTGACAACTAAAGCCGCTGTCTGGACCAGGGAACAGAGGTGGATCCACACCAGCAGAATCAAAGGACCTGTGGAGAAACCTAAAGAGTGGACCATAACATCTGAACCTGGTGACACTAAATTGACTCTTAAGCGAGGACAAGTTAGTGACAAATTGGGAGGACCCAAATTACAAGTTCCATCAAAGCCACACGGTATATCCTGTCTAACTCATTCTAAACATCGAACATATTCACTGAATTAAGTATAAAAAGGTCTAAATTATAAAACTGATATTGTAAGACATACAATTAGCAGTCTCATTATAAGAAGTTCTGAATACTAAATCTTGTCCCCATCCAGATAAAATTAAGAACCACTAAAATAGCAACTTTATTTTTGTGGATGGGATTTACTAATGCCTGTTGACTGGGAAACACCTGAGCTGGGGAAACAGTAAGAAGCACTAAAATAGCAACTTTATTTTGTGGATGGGATTTACTAATGCCTGTTGACTGGGAAATACCTAAGCTGGGGAAACAGTAAGAAGCTACAGCTAAGGAGTGTCAAAAACAGCAAGTGACAAGGGAAATAGAGGGCAAGACCAGATTGGCCTCTGTGTCTGCCACCAAGAAGATCATAACACCTGCTGTGGGCTGCAACCCCATAAGCATGGGAGGTGGAGGTATAAGCCATACCAGACCTCTGTTACTCCTTTTTCTGTCACTCATTTATTGCCTTTTCCCTGTCGGGAGGTCGGCAAGGCCATGTTACAGATGCTATCGGAAGCTATACATGGAAAGACACCAAGGTTCTTTCCTTATTACACATACCCATGTCAACAGCCACTGTTATAACTCATCCAAATTAAGTACTTGTGAACACAATGGGAAAAAATATTGGATTGCAGAAAACCTTGGAATAAGTGATGACAAATTGGAAAACGAATGTCCAAAAGGAGAGAAATGGATTTGTTTTACATAGAGCATTAACAGTAAGGCTCAAGATTTGGTAAAAGAACAATTAATAAATATAAAAGGAAAAATAGCACCACAGCCTAAAATTGTACCAATTTCACTTCAAAATTTGTATACAAAACTTGAAAAGCAACTGGAAACAAAAGGGAATTAATTGGAGGGTTCCAAAACTGGGGAGAGGAAGAATGGCCCCCTGAATGCATAATTGAACATATGGGCCAGCTACCTGGGCCCAGGATGGGAGCTGGGGATACTGAACTCCAATTTACATGTTAAATTGAATTATAAGACTCCAGACAGTGGTAGAAATAATAACAGACAAAACTGGTCGAGCAATGGAATTAATAGCAAACCAACTAAGTCAAACAAGGGCTGCAGTGTATCAAAACAGACTGGCTTTAGATTACTTGTTGGCAGAAGAAAGAGGTGTGTGTGGAAAATTTAATATATCAGATTGTTGTTTGAAGATAGATGACAAGGGGGATGCTGTACTGGATATAGTCAATGTTATCAGAAAAATAGCTCATGTACGAGTACATAAACGGGAATAAATGCTAAACACTAGCTGGTGGGACAATGTATTGGGAATTGAATGGTGGAAGAAGGTAGGCTTCTTCCTTTTATGTGCTACAGCTGGCTTGATCTTTCTTCCTTGTCTGATCCCCTGCTTTATTCGGCTGATCACCAGCGTGGTTCAAGGCATGCAAGTTGTAACAATGCCTGTGGACACAAAATTGGCTACATCTGGAACAACACAAAAGATCATGGTGTTAAAGGAGAAAAAAAGTAGAAATGACCCCTTGAAAGAAGCAAAAATGATCTATGAGGAAAACGAGAAAAAAAAAGGAGATTAGAAAACAAGGAATACTGCTCAAACCAAATGGTGTGCAAAAATAAAGACGGGGGGTTTTGTTATGAATGCATGAAATGTTGTTGGCTCTTTGCAAGTATTGGATAAATGCTATATGCATAATGTTAAAATAGCATTTCTATATAGATATAGTCTTGGGTAATAGTAAAAGTGAGACATAAGTTTTTTTTAAAGATAGTATGCTTAAACTACCTGCTCAATCAAAGATAACAGCCCATGAACATGTGATGGGGACCCCTGCAGCTGACAAGACAATTATCAATGCACACCGGCTGGACCACCACCCAAATAAAAAGGGATAAGGTGAACAATAAAACCACAAGCCAAGAAACACGCATGCTCTAAAAAGGCGGACCCAAGGAGTGGCCATGCTAAACAGTTCCCGGAAACAGTTGACTATGCATGAAGGTCTATGAAACAGGTCTATGTAACAAATAAATGGATTATAAAATGCATTTAAAGGGGTGTTACCAAAGCAGCAGTGTGCTCTCGGCAGCACGCCAAGCACCTGGCCGTTTTAACCCTTTGCTTTACATATGTCTCCTATTGTCTTTTATTAAACCTTCCAATTCTCCCAAAAAAGTGAACCGTGTTTTTCACAGAAACAATGACCAATAATTTATTTAGTTGCTAATAATGTAAACATTATTAACATAAACATTAGGTTACAATAAATAGAATATTAATATTGAAAATAAGAAAAATATAATTCTAGTATTTATTAATGTTTTTGTTATAAAGAGAAATTTATGAGGTTTTTTTTTATATTTCTGGTTGTCAGTCCCAGGTGGGAGATACCATGACATGGTGAGGTTGGGGTGACGAGCAGGTTGTCCAAACAGGGTCAGCCTGCAAGAGGCTCATTCTTCAATGTGCCCAGACGTCCTAACGAAACATTCAGCATCAAGATCACTTGGGAAATGCTTCTATCAGTGTCTCTCTGCACTGAAAAGTAGAAAAATATTCTCTTGATGAAAATAAAGTGATCAGATGCACTTTGAAATCTTCCTCCTTAAGAGAACTCCAAAGTGACGCCAAGCAGCTGCACAAGCCCTCGAGACTTGAAGACAAAAGAAGGAAGACAAAGAGCTCCTGAGGGCTTTCAGTATTTTAATGATCCCCACGGTGGATTTGGGGCTGAGTCCAGGAGCCTCAGGCACTGAGAGAAGGTTGAAGAAGCTGCTCAAGGAGTCGAAGCAAAACTCCAAGTCCCTTGGAGCATCAGTGGCCCCACTGAGGGCAGGGAGTGCCAAAGGCTCCCCAGGGACTGGTGAGAGCAGATCCTTGAGGGCAGGATTGCAGGAGGCAAAGGCTTTGAGCAGGAACTGCAATGCTGAGCAAGGCCTGGGCTGGTTGGAGGCAGCAGAAAGGCCAAGGGCTGAGCCCAGGCCTGGCCCAGCAGGGCCTGTCCCTCACGGGTGGCTCGGGGCTGTTCCTGGGGCACTGGGATGGGAGGGCAGCAAGGACAAAATGGCATCAAGCCCTGCCAGGCTGCTCAGGGAGGGCCGAGGCAGAAGCAAAGTGCAGCCCCTGCAAGAAAAGTTCCTTCTGTGGGGCTCCAGAGGCTCTGCCCAACCCAGGGCACAAAGGCCTGGGTGCCTCTGGCCCTGCCAGCCCTGCCCAGCCCTTGGCCATCTCTCCTGCAACCTGTGCCCCCATGCGTGCTGCCCCTCTGCCCTGGCCGGCTGCACACGCCCATCTCGCTGTTCCCCCCAGCATTTCTCATCCCAGCATTGCTGTGCCCTCCCTGGGCTCCCTGCACCCAGCGCTGCTGGCTCCTGGCACACAGAGCCATGGCATGGCCCAGCCTCATGCTGGGACACCTCGGCCACCAACATTCTGTCCTGGGAGGGACTTTGCTGTTTCCTCACCTCCAGGCTGAACCTTCCAGCCTGCACGTTGAGGAGGTTTCCTTCTCTTCCCACTCCCCAGGAAATTTTGTCTCCTGCTGTTCACAAACAGAGAAGGGCTGGTGGGAGATGTGGTAGTCAGAGGCTGCCTGGGGTACAGTGACCATGAAATGATGGCGTTTTTAAAAATTCTGAGAAAGAAGGGGAGGCATCAACCACATTTCTACACTGGCGTTACAGAGAGCAGACTTCAGCCTATTCAGGATGCAGATTTGGGGATAACAGAATATGGTACTGATTTTTTTAAGGGAAACAGCCTTTTAAAACAAGGGGTCCAGGAAAGATGGATGTAGTTCAAGAAAGAAATCCTGAAGGAGGAAGAGACAGCTGTCCTTGTGTGCCAAAAGATGAGACCATGAGGAAAATGACTGGGCTAGCTGGGCATGGAGCTTTTGCAGGAAGTCAGGAAAAACAGAGAGTGCATCGCCTTTGGTCAGAGAGGCAGGAAACTCTGCAAATTTTTAAGGATCTTGTTAAGTCATGCAGAAAGAAAATGAGAGGGGTGAAAGCTCAATTGGGAACTAACCTGGCCACTTCTGTGTAGGATCACAAAAATTATTTTATCAATACATTAATGGAAAAGAAGGGACAAGGAGAAACTCCATTGTTTTTTGGGGGGTCATATGCTTACCAAGGGTGAGGGAAAGGATGAGGCAGTTAAAACCTCTTTTCCCTCCTCTTTTCAACTATAAGCAAAGTTGTTCTCAGGACAAATGTTCTCCTGAGCTGGTAGATGGGGACAAGGGGAAGAACAGACCCCCTGTAATCCAGGAGGAAGCACCTGGGAACCTGTTGAGTCAATCAGATGCTCACAGGTGTCTCTGGAGCCAGATGGGATCCATCCTAAGGGGATGAGGCAGCTGGAGGATGAGCTCACCAAGCTGCTCTCCATCATTTATCATCAGTCCTGGCTCACCAGGGAGGTCCCAGAGGACTGGAGGTGCCAATGTGAGCCTATCTCCAAGAAGGGCTGGAAGGAGGATGTGGGGAACTCCAGGCCTGTCAGCCTGACGTCGGTGCCCAGCAAGGTGATGGAACAGATCACCCTGAGTGCCATCACAGGGTACCTACAGGATGGCTGAGGGATCAGAGCCAGCGTGGATTTCAATAACTGCATTGATCTGTATGAGGGCAATGAGTGCACCATCAGCAAATGTGCAGATGATACCAAGCTGGGTGTGAGTGTGGATGTGCTCGAGGGTAGGAGGGCTCTGCAGAAAGAACTGGGCAGGCTGGATCCAGGGCCCAAATCGAGCCAGGTGAGACCAAGTGCAGGGTCTGGCACTTTGGCCTCAACAACCCCAGCAGCGCTCCAGGCTGGGGACAGAGGGGTTGGACAGCAGCCAGGCAGAAAGGGAACTGGGGTCACTGATGGACAGCAGGCTGCACATGAGCCAGCAGTGTGCCCAGGTGGCCAAGAAGGCAAATGGCACCTGGCCTGGATCAGGAATGGTGTGGCCAGCAGGACCAGGGCGGTGATTCTTCCCCTGTGCTCAGCACTGGTGAAGCCACACCTCGAGTTTCGTGTCCAGTTCTGGGCTCCCAATTTAGGAAGGACATGGAGGGGCTGGAGTGTGTCCAGAGAAGGGCAACAAAGCTGGTGAGGGGTCTGGAGCACAAGTCCTGTGAGGAGAGCCTGAGTGAGCTACGATGGTTTATCGTGGAGAAGAGGAGGCTCATGGAGACAAGGTGGTGTCAGGGCACAGGTTGGACTTTTCCAAGTACTTTTCCAGCCTTGCTGATTCTGTGATTCTCTGAAACCACCCCTGGAGCATTTGCAGGATGAGCCCTGGGCCTCCTCTTCAGAAGGTCCAGCAGCCCAGGTCCCTCAGCTTCTCCACACAGCCCCAAAGCCCATCCTGTCAGTCCTGCAGAGCCTCTCCAGCCCCTCCTCACTGCCCAGAACAGGGAGCCCCACAGCCAGACACAGCAGCCCAGATGTGCCCCCCTGGCCTGTGGTGCCTCTGGCAAGGGAGCAGCACGAGGCACTGCAGGACCCTGCAGACAATTCCTGCAGCACTTGTAGGATGATCCTGCTCCCCAAGGGACGTTCCCATGGTGCCAGCTCAGGAACTGAAATGGGGAGTGGGGCCAGAGAGGAAAAGGCAAACAGGGATGGGCTGTTTGAAGAGGAAGGGAAAAGGATGGGCAGTAGGAAGAAATCTGGATGAGGAAAGAGGAAGGAAAGCAAAAGTGAAGCAAAGGAAATGCTTGGGGAATTTGGGGTGTGGCTGCCAGGAATCCCTGGCTCTGAGCAACAATGTCTGCAGTGGGACAGGAAACTCACAGCTCATGGGAACAAACTTTCTGGCTGACTTCAGAGGCCACGACAAACCTGAGTGGTTTCCCTCCCATCCCCCAGCCCTTGCTGGCCCCAGGGGCTGATGGCATTTGTGCTCACTCAACTCCATCTCCCCACAGCAGCACCATGGGGGTGCTGACGCCTGCTCTGTGCAGTGCAAACAGGGGCTCCTGAGCCAGTGCTGCCGTGTCTGTGCCTGCAAGGATGCGGCACCTGTGTGAGCTGGGGGAGAGGCCAGGGCTGCAGAGGGGGATGTTGTTGGCAGGTGCATGAGGACGCTCTGGGACGCTGCCCTGGGCTGTCCAGCGCAGTGGGGATGGATCAGCCCCTGCTCTGCTGCTCCTTGCCAGGGTCTCCCCCTTGCAGGGACCTTGCAGAGCACCAGCCATGCTGTTTGCCCCCAGCCTGCCCACGGCCAGCCTGGGGCTGCTCACGGGGCTTTTCTCTGCTCAGCATTGGCCTGGCCAAGTGTTGTGGAGAGAGCCTGGCCAAGGAGCCTGGAGCCCCCAGGCCCTGGCCTGAGGCGTCAGCGCTGCCCCAGCAGTGCCCATGGCCTGTCCCTGCTGCAGCCCCGGCACTGCCACCCCCAGGGCTGTGCCCGGCCCCGAGAGCACTCAGGCCCTGCAGCAACACGAGGGGCAGGAGGGCAGCGGGGCAGTGGCACGGGAGCAGCACTGGCAACACCAAGAGCTGCTGCTGCTGGGCACAGCTGCTGTGCCAGCACTGATCTGCCCCAGCTCTGCACACAGACATTGCTGCTGCAGCTCCAGAGAAGGGAACAGAAGGGGATCTCTGAAAAAAAACTTTGCTGGGAGATGCTTTCTTCTGTTAAAAGTGATTGAGAGCAAAGCTCATAATTGACACAGTATTTGGAGCAAAGTGAAGGCAAAAAAACCAAAATGAAATATGGCAAAGGCAATGACATTTCTTTGTGCACAATATTAAATAACTAAAATAAGGAAATGAAAAGCAAAAACAAAAACCAAACTAAAAAGGGCAATCAAAGATGATTTTTATTACAAGTGATTTGCAGAAATGGGCAAGAAGTTTAATGTTTCTGAAAGCATCCAGTGAGCATTGTCCACACTGCAGCCTTGAGCTCCTGGTTCCTTAGGCTGTAGATGAGGGGGTTCAGAGTTGGAGTCACCACTGAGTACAGAAGTGACAGTGACAGATCCAGGGATGGGGAGGACATGGAGGGGAGCTTCAGATGAGCAAATGTGGCACTGCTTACAAACAGGGAGACCACAGCCAGGTGAGGGAAGCAGGTGGAAAAAGCTTTGTGCCGTCCCTGCTCAGAGGGGATCCTCAGCACAGCCCTGAAGATCTGCACATAGGAGAAAACAATGAACACAAAACACCCAAGTGCTAAATGGGCACTAACAGCAAGAAGACCAAGTTCCCTGATATTGGAGTGTGAGCAGGAGAGCTTGAGGATCTGTGGGATTTCACAGAAGAACTGGCCCAGGGTATTGCCCTGGCACAGGGGCAAGGAAAATGTATTGGCCGTGTGCAGCAGAGCATTGAGAAAGCCACTGGCCCAGGCAGTTGCTGCCATGTGGGCACAAGCTCTGCTGCCCAGGAGGGTCCCGTGGTGCAGGGGTTTGCAGATGGACACGTAGCGGTCGTAGCACATGATGGTCAGGAGATAGTACTCTGCTGAAATGAAAAACGTAAAGAAAAAGAGTTGTGCAGCACACCCAGAGTAGGAGATGTTCCTGGTGTCCCAGAGGGAATTGTGCATGGCTTTGGGGACAGTGGTGCAGATGCAGCCCAGGTCGCTGAGGGCCAGGTTGAGCAGGAAGAAGAACATGGGGGTGTGCAGGTGGTGGCCGCAGGCTACGGCGCTGATGATGAGGCCGTTGCCCAGGAGGGCAGCCAGGGAGATGCCCAGGAAGAGGCAGAAGTGCAGGAGCTGCAGCTGCCGCGTGTCTGCCAATGGCAGCAGGAGGAAGTGGCTGATGGAGCTGCTGTTGGACATTGCTTCAGTCTGGGCATGTTGGACTGTTGAAAGAAGACATAGGCAAGTTTGGATGGATTTCCTTGAGTCAATGCATACTATTTTCTTACAAATTGACTCAATTTTTTTATTTTTCTTTGGGGAAATTTCTGTGACTTTTTTGGGTTTTTTTTAATCTTTGAGCTCGTGGTTTTGCTTTCTTTCAAGGCAGAGAAATCGTCTTTCAGCATTGCTCTCATCCTGAACACTGGAGTGCTGAGAGGGAAAAGAGGGATCCCTCTGGCCCAGTGCAGTGAGACTGTAGGTCATACACTGGTGCACTTTGCCCATTACATCTCCCTCTATTTCAGAGTGATTGCAGTTAAAATGTCCTTGAAAAGTAAAGCGGACTTTTTGAAAGATCCGGTTTCAAAGTAAATTTCTCTAAACCTTTCTCTCTTTCCCTGTGCAGATAAAGAGGGAGGGATACCAAGGGTTGGTCTGTCTCTCTGCCCTCTGGGGTTGTACCTACTGGGAGCTGCTTCTCTGTATTCAGGCGTGTCCCTGCCACTGCTGCCAGAGCTCAGCCCAGCCCTGGGGGCTCAGCTCTGCCCTGCACACCCCTCCCAGCACAGGGCACTGCCCAGGGGCATCTCCCTGCCAGCAAGGCCTTAAGGGTAGCTCAGACAAACTGAGATGCTGCAAGCCAAGGTGCTGCTGCTGCTGTCTGTAGGCAGAGCAGGGTGAGGAGGCACTTTGTGAGGGAGATGTGAGGCAGATCTGCTGATGCCCAGTGGGACAGTGCAGGAGTCTCAGTGACACAGACACACCTGACAGCCCCTTTCCCTTCCCTTGAGGAGAAAGCTGAGAGCAGCCCTGGCCATGCAGCACCATCTGCACAGCAGGAGGAATCTGCCCTGATGGGGGTGGCTCCTTCCACCTCCAGCTTCTCCTCATAGTCCATGGGGCGCTGCCAGGCAGGCTGGCACCCTGGCAGGTGGCACATGCACTGGGCTGGCCAAGAGCCCTGAAGGCTGCAGGAGCTGCTGTGCAGGACAGCCCTGGGCAGCCCTGGCTGCAGCCATCCCTGGCAGCAGGTTCTGTCCTGCCCTGTCTCTCTGACAGTGCCAAGGGCAGCCCTGCTCTGCTGCACATCATCCTCCTCTTCATCATCTGCTTCGGGGAAACTGGGAGTCTTCCCCTGACACATCATCCAGCCTCTGGGATGTGCTGGCTCCAAGACATCCCTCCCGGAGCACAGGTGACATTGCCTTGGAACTGATTCCTGAAAAGGGTGACCGGGAACAGAGACTAGACAAAGCAAATAGAAATAAAGCAGGTATTTCTTGTAAGGGCGCATGTTTCGCAGTGCAAGAGCCTGGCAGGGGCTACACACAAGTCAAATCCAAGATGGATGCTGGTCACGAGTTTTTTACACTTTTATAAGTTTTGGCTCGTCAACATCTTGGGGTCAATTATCCAACCATAGCCCCAGGTTATGGAGTCTCAACCCCCTGGCTTGTCCTTTTCCCTTAGCCATTGTATATGATTTGTGGGTACTAGTTGTCCTTGATTCTTTAGCTGGGAAGGGATTGTTTTGTCTCACTAGCCTGCGAAGAGAACTTACTAACATGTAATATGAAGTATCAGAGAGGCACATTAAGAAGCAGAGAATCTGAAAAATATAAAAGCTAAAGCCAAAGACATCATTATCCCCACACACTCACCATGTAGAGAGTTGTAAAGATGTTTCTCCAAGTGAAGTCTCAGCTCAATGTCTTCCCAGTCCTGATTGCCTTTAGCCTGTCTGTGCCTGGCTCCTGTCCCCTCAGTGCCTGCAGGCAGTGCCCTCAGCCCTGCTGGGCTGGGAGAGGAGCTGCTCCTCAGCAGAAATATCTTTTTGAAGCTCTTCTTGGTTGCCAGGTGCTGCCTCTGTGCCAGGAGCCCAGCCCCAGCTGAGCAGCACAGACACAGCACAAGGACTTTAATGAACCTCTCAGGGCTTTGGTGCTGTTTACATAAGACTCAGTCCCTGAGAGAGTGTTCAAAAAACTTCTCAAGGACTCAAAGTGAGATGGAAACTCCAATGTTTTTGAAGTTTTAATGGGTCCTCACTGAGGGACACCACTGAGAAAGTGTCCCCAGGTTCCAGTTAGAACAGAACACTGGAGCAGTGATGACAGGTGGGGACAAACAAGGGAAAGGTGTCTCTGGTGCTGAGCAAACCTGGATGTGTTTCAGGAATGCAAAGGGCCAAGGCCTGAGCCCCAGCCCCTGGCAAGGCAGATCCTGTCCCTCCCTCATTGCTCAGGGCTCTTCCCGGGCCACTGGGCTCTGGGGATGTGCAATGCCAAGGGCAGGACCATGGGGCGGCCCCTGCCAGGCTGCTGAGCAGGGACAAGGAGGCAATGAGGCCCCAGCACAGCAAGGCTCACTTGTCCCCTGCTGGCCTCAGGCCCAGGGCCAGCAGCCATGGCCCAAGTGCTGCAGCAGTTGGCTCTGGCAGGGCCTTTCAGCTGCTGCCCATCCCTGTGCCCTGTGCAGCCCAGGCTGTCCTACGGTGTCCATGCCCTGCTCTGTCCCTGCAGGCTGTCGTCATCCCCCGGCTGCCCCACCTGGCTGGCCCCTTCCTTTGCTGACAGCTCTGCGTCCTGCCTGCCTCTGCCTGGCCACACAAAGCCTTGGGCTGCTCCAGACTCCTTCTAGGGGATTTCTTGCACCTGCCCTGGGAGAGAAATTCCTTTATACTTGTGTCCATTCTGGGCTGCCCAAGCTGCACTTGGCATTAATTCTTTCTTTCTCTGGCTGTTTTCCACTATGTCAAAAGGATCCTCCATCTCTGAAACTGCCCTTCAATCCCTCCCAGGGCTCTCCTCTGCTGTCCTCAGTCTCCATTCCACTGAACACAGATCTCTATGTCCTTTTATAGTGGTCATGTGCTTGAGGCCTCAAACCCCACCTTGGTGATTTCGGGCCTTCTGCAATGTTTTGACAAAATAAAACATTCTGCTCAGAGTCTAAGAAAATCACCAGAGGACAAGGCAACCAGGCCTGTCTACCCTGGCTACTTTTGTCTTATGCAATCCTTGGACAGATGTAACTTTTGGTGGTAGAATCCCAATTTTGGCCATTGACACCTAGGTGAGAACGGCAGTTTCTTTCCACTGGAAGGAAAGCACTGAGCCCCAGTGTTTGGTGGTGGATGAGAGACAGTCCTCAGGAGGCCAAGGCCAGCCAGAGCTGTCTGTCCTGGTTGATTTTTGCTGGGAGTAACCATTGATTATAGGGAACAATTTAATGAAGTTCCTACTATGATAAGTGTTTTATGTTGAACTGGATGGTGCATTAAATACTTTTCCCAAAGTTCCTTGATTTTCTGTATTTTGCCAGTAAATTTTTTTTTGTCATTTTGACCTCTTGAAAATATCTGGCTGGTGTTTCTCCTGTGCACCAAACTCGAGTAAAAGGAACCTTTGGTCACCCTCAGCATTTCAGTGTTCTGGCATGTTCCAGCCCTGCAGGCTCACAATGGCCTCTTGTTTCCATGAAGCCCTGCTGTGTCACACTGGTCCTTGGTTCTGTTACATATGTGATTCGTGCTAATTAAATTGTAACAATATTGGCAAAATTGTGACATTATAATTAGTCAAAAAATTGTGTTTAATCGTTATAAAGCAAAAAGAGATAAAGGAAATGGTTAAACAAAGCAGAAAAAAGTCACCCTCCAGATGTTAGGTGGGAGGCAGGATAGGAAAGGGTATAGGTCGAAGAACAAGTGTCTAGAAATAGGTTTTTGACCTTGAGCTAGGCCAAATTGGGATGATTCCAAAGAGTTGGTCACTGCACTGAGGCCTCTTGTGGGAATATATATTTATTATATAACTCTAAGCTCAGTGCGCCTGCACTACCTGCAACGTCAAACAGCAAACACTGAGGAAGACTCAGAGCCTTCATCAGAAAACAAGACCCCTGAAAGGAGGAGAGACCCCCAACCACTGGTGACGCATGTGCAACAAAACTTAGTGATGTAGATTTTAGGAATAGGAACTAGGAGGAGCTTTCTAGAAGATTCTGTATTAATATGCATTAGTAAACAGTATATAAATGAGATTTTATCTTGCCTGATTTGGTACGGTGTGAGAGGAATGGCCCTGCCCGTACCCCCGGTCGGGAATCCCCCAGTCGGTTTTGCTTATGCTTTATTCAACCGAACCATTGGACCTCTATTATACTTAAATTGTTGCTAAATCTTTTATATTTACTCAAATTTATATAACTCATATATTTTGATTGCATTCATTTATATACAATTGCTATTAATAAATTACTGCTAAATTTAACTTTGTTGTTTGATTAATTGGACAAAATTGAACATATAAAATATCCATTTATAACAGTTCCATGAATATCTGGAGTGTCTCACAGCTTGATGCCATTTGTCCTTGCTGCCCCTCCCATCCCAGTGCCCCAGGAACAGCCCCAAGCCACCCGTGAGGGACAGGCCCTGCTGGGCCAGGCCTGGGCTCAGCCCTTGGCCTTTCTGCTGCCTCCAACCAGCCCAGGCCTTGCTCAGCATTGCAGTTCCCTGCTCAAAGCCTTTGCCTCCTGCAATCCTGCCCTCAAGGATCTGCTCTCACCAGTCCCTGGGGAGCCTTTGGCACTGCCTGCCCTCAGTGGGGCCACTGATGCTCCAAGGGACTTGGAGTTTTGCTTGTGACTCCTTGAGCAGCTTCTTCAACCTTCTCTCAGTGCCTGAGGCTCCTGGACTCAGCCCCAAATCCACCGTGGGGATCATTAAAATACAGAAAGCCCTCAGGAGCTCTTTGTCTTCCTTCTGTTGTCTTCAAGTCTCGAGGGCTTGTGCAGCTGCTTGGAGTCACTTTGGAGTTCTCTTAAGGAAGAAGATTTCAAAGTGCATCTCATGACTTTATTTTCATCAAAAGGGAATATTTTTCTACTTTTCAGTGCAGAGAGACACTGATAGAAGCATTTCCCAAGTGATCTTGATGCTGAATGTTTTGTTAGGACGTCTGGGCACATGGAAGAAAGAGCCTTTTGCAGGCTTACCTTGTTTGGACAACTTGCTCCTCTCCCCCAACCTCACCATGTCATGATATCTCCCACCTGGGACTGAGAACTCATAATTTTAAAAAAACCTACTAAATTCATCTTTAAAAAAAACCCTGTTCATTATTTCCAAATTACAGTTATGTTTTTTTAATTTATAATATTACTATTCCTTATTTCTAAAATCTAATTTTTAATTTTTATATTAAAACTCCATACATAATTAGGAACCAAAAAAAATAATTTATCATTCATTCTAAGTGAGAGGAACGTTGCATTTGTCTTTACAAACAAACTGTAGATCTGATGTTAGATAAAGTTAGCACCTAGATATAAAAGAAACAATGGGAAGGATTACACTGATTGATGAATGGGAAAAGAGATTAGCTTTTACAAACAAACTGTAGGTTTTTGTTGGTAAATGAAACTGGGTAACAGAAGATGAAAGAAGCAAAAGCGGGGGAAACTATGAATTCTATAAGAATTAAAAATTAAAGGAAGGGTTATACATTAGAGGGGAATCTCAGGTGTCCGGTGTTCTGAGAAGTCTGTGCCTCTCAAATACCTCAGCCAATGGAGAAAGAGTGAGGGAAATGCAGCCGGGAAAATAAGATATAAAAGGGGGGCTGTTTCCTCCAAAAATTTGAGAGATCCCAGGGGAATGCCCTATGGCCACTCCCTTTATTCGAATAAAGCAAAAAGGACTCCTCTGTCTCCTTTTTGGACATCTACCTCTGGTGTTTTGTGGATTAATTTTCCTTACATAAGTTACACAGTTCCCTCCATTAATTCAATATATTGGTTACTGATTTCTCCCTCTTTAAGATAATTAATAATATTTGTAGTTCTTTTGTCATCTTTATTATCATCTTTTTCTGAGAGTGGGTCAAGGTGGGCCCTTCCTGTCCAGGGAGACATTTCTGGGGCATATTTTGGGGTAGTTTTGGATCTGGGGAAAGAATTTAGAAGGAATTTGAGGGACGGGTGGACATCTGGGGGCATTGAGTGGGATCTAAGCCAGAATTTAGGGATCCTAAGGGAGGTTCTGAGCTTCAGAGCGGCTCTTGGGTGTCCAGGGGGGCACTTGGAGGTCAGGGAGGGGAATCTGGGGCCCTTCGGGGTCCAGGTGGGCACTTGGAGGGGTTCTAATGGGGCTCTCCGGGGCTGCAAGTGGTGATGGGAGTTGTAGGCGCAGGAATAATAGGGTTTTAAGCCTCATCAGAGCATCATGGGAGCTGTAGGTGCAGTTGCAATATCTCTCGGTGAGTCACAGAGCATGATGGGCTCTGAAGTTCCGGAAGTGGTTCTTGCTGAGAGTTTGGGGAACACTTTTGCCTTTGAGCAGCAAGTTCGGGTTCTCAGGGGGAAACTTATATGGTTTGGGAGCACTTGGGGGGAGCTTGGGGAGCTCTGACCGGGCTCTTTAGGCAGCAGGGCACAGCAGGAATTTGAGGCGCGGGACTGGCTGATGAGATGCTCTGAGCTCATGAGGAATGGCAGGAGATGAATTCCCAGGAGTGGCTGTAAGGGGCATCTATGGTGTTGGGAGCATTCAGGGGATCTGGGGTTGCTTTTGGGGGTTCCTGAATGGGAGCAGAGGGGGCACTTAGGGATCTTTGGGGGTCTGGGGACACTTATGGGACCCATGGGGGGGATTCCAGGGTTCTGTGGGACACGGGGGCATGAGGGCATTGTAGTCCCAGCTCCAATGGGGCTCTATGGGGCCACGGGGCACGACAGGAGTTAGAGGCAGAAAGGAAAGATGGTGCTGAGTCCAGGCACAGCCCCCGAAGCACCGATCCCCGGCGCTGAACCTCCTTGGTGGCACTTTGGGCTGGTGCACACCTGAGGTGTGCGACTGTTTGCAGTGGGGAAAATTAGGAGTTTTAGATTGCGTCAAAAATAACAGTAAGGAAACATCCCTCTGCTTGAGTGATGCTGGTTTTCCAAGCAAAAGAGGTCCCAGGTGAGGGAGGACACACAGGATGGGGTTGGGGAAGGTGGGGCAAGGTTGTTCACACTGGGTCAGACCTCAAGGCACAGCTTCTCTGAGCAGGCCAGACCTTCTGAGGAGAGATCCTGGATCAATATCAATCACTGAATGCTGTGGTCACCTCTGCTTTAAAGAGAACAGCAATAAAATGCACCATTTAAAGCAAGAATATGTATTTTTCAGAAGCTCTTTGCAGTATTTCTCCATAACTGGAGTAGGAAGACTTCCTGATGAACTGCACCAGACCAGAGGGAAATCAAGGCAAAGCCATTGTTTGTCAGGAAACCTCTCAAGAATTCCGTCATAATCAAACTCCAAAGCTTGTGATCCCAGTTCATGGGTCCCACTGAGGGCCACAACTGAGAAAGTGTCCCCAGGTTCCGGTTAGAGCAGGAAATTGGAGGCAGAGATGACAGGTGGGGACAAAGAGAATCCAAGTCTTGGTGCCCTGGGGCACAGCAGGGTCTGTGCCACCAAGGGCTGGGAGGAGACACCTTGTCCTGAGGCACTGGGGCCTCCTGGCACAGCCCCAGCAAGGCTGGGCACTGTCACCCCTTGTGCTGTTCTCAGCATCTGCCAAATCCCAGTGGCCTCAGGGATGTGCTAGGACCAGTCCCTGGGAAGCCTTGGTCAGGAATGGCCCTGGGGCCTCCTTCATGCTTCCAGGGACTGCAGGTTCTTCCAAGGATTTTGGGTTTTGCCTTTGCCTTGGAGTCTCTAAGAGCTTTGTGCAATCATGGTCTCCAATTATCTGCTTTAATTAGTCTCTTGAGAGCCTTTGTCTGTAACAACACTCAGTGGAGCTCAATTCCTCTAGGTGCTTCAGCTTTCAAAAGTTCTTTACTTTTTCCTTTCCACACTGAGTTTCTGAGAACTGCACCACTCAGACAGAAAGGGGGTTTCAATTTTTTTTTGAAGCAATCAAAAATTCTTAAGTTTCCCCACTGCAAACAGGCACAAGGTGACACCAAGGAAATTCTTCATGCCCAAGGCAGAACCCTGCAAGGAATGTTTGAGACCTTTGCGCTCCTTGGTTCCCTGAGGCCTTGCAATGTCACAAAGGCCCCTTGGTTCTACCAGATTCTGTACTGTCACAGTGGACATTTGGGTCCATGGGTCCCCACGGTGTCACAATGCTCTTTTTAGATCCACGAGGCCTTGATCTGTCACAATGGACTTTTGGTTCCATGAGGTTCTGTGCTCAGCAATGGTCTCTGTAGTTCCAAAGTGTCACAATGGACCCTTGGTTCCATGAGGTTCCTGCAGCAGGACTTCCCCTATGGTCCAGCAGGGCTCTTCTGTTCTGTGCATCAGCTGGGCCACAACTCAGGGCATCTTCCTCCTCTCAGGAATTGCTGAGATAACCCAGGCCGGACATCTGTCCTGTCCTGAGTTCTCTTTGGTGCCAGGCAAGTGGAATTCCCAGCTCACCATGAACAGCTTGCTTTGTGAAGAGACTGAAGGGAGATAAGCCTTGAATTTCTGGGTGACACACACTTCACTTTACAAACTAGAAAACCCACACAAAACTTTCAAAAAGCAGAAGCCTTCTGCATAGTCCCTGCAAACAGGTAGGGCTTCTCTCCCAAGTCTGGATGCATCTTCGCGGTTCCTTTTCTGGAAGCTGAGTGAAAGGGCTCCATGTGTACTCCCTCATCAATTCAGTGGTAAGTTACCTTGACTCCCGATATCTGCTATTTCTTCCCATGCTGTAATATAGGTAACTTTATTGTGCATTGTGTTTGTATCAACCTGCACTTCTTTTGTTTATTCTGTGCAGGAAGTAGTCCTTCTAAGGATTCTTGTCCATTTATCTTGAGTCCATTCAGTAAATAATTCAGTTTAGAATAGACCTAACCAGCCATTCTAAAGAACTTGTGAGCAAGATCAATTTGGGCTGCAGGTCACCTGAAACAGAGCTACTGCCAGAAATGTGAGCATAAGGCATGGCTTGTCTAAGCTTTCATTCCATTTGTAACATATTTCAATTGAAAAAGAGAGAAGATCTTTTTTTTTCCACATTTATTCTTTTCTTGTTTATACACTGATATCAGCAATGTTATAGACTGAGAATGAAAACCGAATCAAGTCAGTCCTAATCAATTAGAGTCTATTCTGCAAGCGACAGTAAGCAAAACAGTGCTGGGCGGCCGGGAGGCACTGCTCCACAAACAGCGCACAATTTCCCTCTCCCCCCACGGTCTTTTTATGCAGTTCTAATTCAGCTGATGTGTCCTTCCTTGGAGTACTCTGCATCCACGAGGCCCATTGCTGGGGGTGGGTCGTAATCATGTCTTCTGGTGGTCGCTGCAGGGGAGAGGCGTTGGGTTCTTTTCTTGTTTATTCCTCCTAACCTAGGGGAAAAATCCTTAAAAACTGGTTAAACAATCTCTGGTTTTAGCATAAGTTATGCATACCATGCTGAGTGATTTGAAACTATGTGGTCAAAGTCTATACCTGTCTCACCTCCTGCTGAAATTCGTTATTCCTTACTAGGAGTTTTAATGAACAAAGTGCTTATACTGTATCACAAGCAATCTCCAGTTGACATTGATCCCCAGCACCTCCTAAGGCAGTCTGAATAGATATGAAAATCAAAACCCTTTATGGCTGACAATCAATCACACTTTGTCCTTACCACCACCCCACCATTTCCCCCATCCAACCCCTGGCACTCAGAGCATCCTTGTGCAAATCTCAGCTTCCTCCATCCAGGCTGTGCCTGCAGCTTTCAGCTCCTTGGCACCAATTCCCACCTGCTTTCCTTGCAGAAGGAGCTGCCCAAGACACAGGGGGATGTTCATTTATTGTGAGCAAACAAACCAAGGGAAGGCACAGATCCATAAATACATGCTGGATATTGCATCCACTTCCCATAGCAGACAGTCTCAGACCAATGGAAAACACGTTCTGTACCCAGTACTGATCCCAAGATGCCCCAAACAGTCTCTGCCCCGATTGTGCCCAGATTTGCTCTTTGCAATGTAGTAATGCTGGACAAGGTTTAGGCCACAGTGGACATGTCTGTTCCAAATCTGGGCCCTGCATGCATCAGCCAAAAACTCTATTCAGTTGCTATGTTTTGCTGTCTAATTATTTTTGCATATTTTGCTGTTCGTTCACATGCTTCTTTCACACCCTAGCTGTTTTTGTGTGTTTCTTAGTTTAGACCAGTGTTTATAACAGGTTTTGATAACTTGCTGAAACCCCTCCCCCAAGGCCGCTGGAACTTAAACTATGCTAAATCAGGAGAGAAGAAGTTGAAAACACAGAATATCAAGATTAGAAATTCAAGACAACGGGAGGCGACGAAGATCCTGAAGACTGCCAATTACAGACTTTTAGGGGTTTGAATGGGGGGATCAAATAACCCTAAAATTAACAACTGTAAAGTGTGTCCCCATGTGGGTGACGGTTCTAGAAATGCATAATTTGGGTGAATTGTAAAGCAATAAATGGGCTTCTGCAAAATCATACTGGTTTGCTGTCCAGAAGTCCCGTGTTTTTCCCCGCATTGCACACACAAGTCACACACTGAAGTCAGGAGCTCCATCCATGCCCAGAAGGAGGAAAAGAGAGAAAGCGACTGAAGAGCTCTCTTGTGCACAGCTACAGCTGCACCAATGCCAATATTCTGGGCTCACAGGAACTTGATCCAACAGCCTCTGCAGTGTCTGTTCCCTGGGTAGGAATCTGGCTGGATGGCCAGGCCCAAGGGAGTGCTGAGCACTGGAGCCACATCCAGGGGATGTCCCCAGGGCTCAGGACTGGGGCCAGGGCAGTTCAAATCTCTTTCTTGCTGATCTGGACGAGGCCATCAAGGGCACCCTCAGTCAGTTGCCAGGTGAGCCCAGGCTGGCTGGGAGTGTGGCTGTGCTGCAGGGCAGGAAGCTCTGCAGAGGGATCTGCACAGGCTGGAGCCATGGGCCCAGGACAATGGGATGAGGTTCACCAAGGCCAAGGGAAGGCCGGCTCCTGCCCTGGGCTCACAACCACCCCAAATCCCTGGCTGTGCCCTGCCCCTGACCCCCACAGCCTGTCCTGTTTCCTTCATCCCTGCATTGCCAGGCACTTTCTGGGACAAGGAAGCTCTGCTGTGGGGATGGAGGGAGGTGCAAGTGCCACCACTAGAGTGGGAACCACAACTCATCAGGTTTGTGTCCTTTGGGGTCAGGAACTGGTGAGACTCAGAGGCATAGATAGATTTCTCTTCATGGCCAACATAAAAAATGTAACAATGATATAATTTTAATAAACATTAAAATTCTTCCCTCAGCTCTGTGCAATATCAAAGCATTATCTGATGTGTCCTTCATGCACAAGGGATTTCCATACAGGAACAGTTTTAGACAAAGACATTAGAGAAGGTGATTCTGTGAGAGATGTAGACACAGTTAATATGTTGACTATTGTGGAACATTAGAGAACAACTGGAGGAGGCAATCTGGGAGAAATGGGATGGCCATAGAACCACAAGGTCTAGTGAAGAGATGTCCTTAGACATGGCCATTTAAACAGAAGAGGTGGAATCACCCAAATGAAGAGAGGCATGAAATAACAGACAGTATAGTGGTAACACAGGTAGAAGGGGAGATCAGTATTTCTTCTTCTGCCATCCGTAGAGTTCCAGGAAATTTCTGTACTCCCTTGGTGGGAAAACTTTGACATTTCTTCAAGTACTCAAATGCCCCAGCTTACAAGATATGCTTGTGCACTGTGCAAGCTGCAGGTCTGCTACAACCCCAGAGGGCTCCTGTCCCATAAACATCTGCTCCGGCCCATTCCAAAATCAGGAGCAGCACTTGCCTGGGATCATCAGGGAGCCAAGGTTGGAAAAGAACCTCAGCAGGTCTGCAGCCCAACTTGTTAGAAACTGGGTCAGACCAAGTAGTTTAAAGCTTGCTTTGGTCTGAATTTGAAAATCCTAAAGGACAGGGAATGGGGCAGCATCCCAGAGTCTGTCTGAGCCCATGGGAACAAAGGTTTTCCACATGTCCTGTCTGATCTCCCCTCATTCCCTTTAAACCCATGGGGTTTTCTCTTCCCCCAGGCCTCCCCAGTTTAGAGCCTGGCTCTGTACTCTCCATCACCTCCTGGGTGGCACTGCCAGGCTGGCATGAGGAGCCCCTCAGCCTTCACTGCTCTGGGCTGGAAAACCCCAGCTCCCTCAGCCTCTCCTCACAGCCAAAGGGCTCCAGCCCCACCTTGGAGGCCCTTCCCTCACCCTGCTTCAGCTTCCAGACACCTTTCCTGCCCTTGGGAACCTAGACCAGGCCCCAGTGACCTGGATAATCCCCGTCCTTGATGTCCTGGTCACACAGCCCTGGCCCCTTGTCCACGTGTCAGGCTCTGGGCTTGATTTGTGGAACATCCTTGGGGGAGGCTGTGGCTCCAGGTGGACCTGGGGGATACTGGGGTACAGGGGACCCTGCTGGGCATGAACAGCATTGGACTTCCCTGGGGAAACTGTGAGAGGGGGCTGGGGCAGAGTGATCAACCCAGTGACCTCACACAGCCCTGCTGTGATGTCACAGAGCCCCCTGTGAGGTCACAGTCTGCTCTGTCATGGCACAGACACACCCTATGATGTCATAGCTGCTCAGTGACCTTCCATAGCCCACTCTGTGATGTCATAGCCCACTCTGTGATATCATACTCCACTCTGTGACCTCATGTTACCAGATGATAAATTGCCCACCCCACATGAGATAACACAATGCTTGTTCACCAAAACCACTGGCCTCTGGAAACCACACAATGCCTGCTGTGTAAGAAGGGGAACTGGAATTCACCAGCCTCAGTGTCCTGCCAACTCAGCCAGGATCACTGGAACATTAGGATCCATGACCACCATGGACCACTAGAGAGACCCCCAGGACAGAAGAACACATGGGTAGAGGGGAGAGGAAATATGTTAATTATCTGGGGGAATGATTATCATATGTGTGTTTAGTCCAGGACAATCAATGGATATGTGTGCAAAACAGAGAATATAAACAGAAACTTTCCTGTACTCAGCATGCACAGCTTCAGGAGGAGCTGTCCGCTGAGCATCCAGCCAAATAAAGAATGCTGCTTTTTAATGCTACATGGGTGTTAAGGAGTTTTTTATGTTACCGAATTTTTGGTAAAACTCCCACTGCCAAGGAAAGCTCTGTCTCCTGCTGCTCACAGACAGAGAAGGGCTGGTGGGAGATGGGGTGGTCAGAGGCTGCCTGGGGTACAGTGACCATGAAATAATGGAGTTTTCAATATTGTGTGGAAGGAGGGCATCAACAAAATTTCTTCCCCAGACCTAAGGAGAGCAGACTTTGACCTGCATTCATGATACAGATTTGGAGAGTACCAAATGAGGTACTGATTTTTAAAGTGAAACAGCCCTTAAAAACAAAGGTGTCCAGGAAGGATGGACACACATCAAGAAAGAAATCTTAAGGGAGAAGGAGCATTCTGTCCTAGTGTGCAAAAAGGTGAGACGGCAAGGAAATTGACTTGCCTTGCTGCACATGCAGCTTTTTGGAGGAACTTGTTGGGGGGAAAAGAGGATGCATCTTGTTTGCACAGAAGGACAGGCAACTGAGGTTATGATTAAGGATGCTGTTAGGTCATGCAAAAAGAAAATTAGAGAGTCAAATTAACAATTAGGACTTCACCTGGCCATGTCTGTGAAGGATAACAAAAGTTATTTTATAAATACATTAATGTCAAAAGGAGGAATGAGACCAATCTCCATTCCTTACTGAAGGGGAATATGGTTGCCAAAGATGAGGAAAAGGCTGAGGTACTTAACGCCTTCTTTTATTCAGTTTTAAACAATAAGCCAGGTTGTTCTCAGGACAAGTGTTCTGAGCTGCTAGATGGGGACAGGGAGCAGAACAGAGCTCCTGTGTCTTGGGGTGGATTTATGATGCTTGTACATCCCCAGTCTTCTGTTCTGTTGGTGTTGAATATTTAGTGCTGCAGCTTTAAGACTGGTTCCAGGAGTGAAGGGAAAAAGAATAGTGCAGAGTTTGTTATCAGAGACTGCACTTGCTCCCCTGCATCTTTCACACAGACTCTTGTCTGCAGTGGACAGCAGGAGAGCTCTCCTTTGCTCTTGGTTAGTTTTTGGCTAGCTCAGGCAGAGAAGTTCCCTGAACTGTGGTTTTTTTCCTTTTTTTTGGAATTGCTTGAACCTGCTCTGGACTGAAAACCCAGAAGAGCACCAGGAACTCACACCTGTGGCCCACCAGACCTGGCTTGGGCCGTGGCATTTCCCAGAGCTGAAGGGACTGAGAACAGACTGAGTGAGCTGGGCTGCAACCCACGGAAGGGACATTCTGAATTTGTCATCTCTTCAGAGCAGCGAGAGGTTTTGCTGTTTGGTATTGTTCATTTTTGTGCTGAGAAGTGTTTTGTTTGTTAAATAAACAGCCATTTTTTCCACTTCTCTCTGAGGAAATATTTCCCCGAACCAGTTGGGGGAGGGACTGCTTGAATCTGTTTCTTAGAAGGACCCCATTCAGAGATTTTCTCCCTGAATTTTTCCTAAACCAGGACACCCTGTAGTCCAGGAGGAAGCAGCTGGTGATCTGCTGAGCCACTCAGATGCTCACAGATCTCTCTGGACCAGATGAGATCCATCCTAGGGGGATGAGAGAGCTGCTGGATGAGCTCCCCGTAAGCTGCTCTCCATCCTTCATCATCAGTCCTCGCTTACCGGGGAGGTGACTGACTGCAGAGGAATGGAGATGCCAATGTTTGTGAATTGCAGGCACAGAGAGCTCTCAGGGCCTTGTGCTTTCAGGCTCAGAAATGGATACAAGGTTTGAACTAAGGTCTTGGAGAAGGCTTAGAGAATTAGAACATTGAAACAGACATAAAACAAGGATATAAGTTTTTTGTTTAGGTAGAAATATGTTTTAAGCAAACAGAGATATGCATTACATAACCAAAGCGGTATGTTAAGTCAGAGAGTCAAAGATTTTAATGTTTAGCGAAGAGAACCTTTTATAAAGTTAGTTAAAAGTTTAAGATGCATCAATATAAGTTTTTGAAGTGTTATATGACCAGCTGGAAAATGATGCATTTCAGGAAAGGCCAAAAAAAGAAAAGCAATTAATGATTGGTATAAAAAGATGTTACCAAGTTGTGTAGAAGTATGTGATTGACTAAAAAACTAACATAAGGCACTGTAACTAGGAATTAGATCGCTTCTGATATTATGGCATTAAATATAACATCTTTAATGTCTCACCCTTCTATGAGGCTGATGCCATGAGGCAATAAACCATCTTTTAAAAAAGTCTCTCCATTGCCCCATGTCTCATAATTTTCATCACCCAATAATTGGTGCACTTGTTTTGAGGAGCAATTGATTTTACTGAGCTATCAGGAAGCCCCAAATGCAGCAGTTAAAGGGTGCTGGAATGAAACAGAAAATCTGTGGATTTAATTGCTCCTGAAATGATGGAGGAGCAGACCCTATTTGCTGTTGAAAGAAAACAGAAAACTGAGCTTGCGGTTGTACCCAGCTGGAGCCTGTCTAAAGAGAACCTGTGACAGGATGACAGGTGATCTTTAGGGAACACGGGACAAGAAATGTTCAGGGAACAGAGAGACATTTATATTAATTTTAAAGCTTTGATAAGATCTAATTCACGTCCTGTGCCAAATCAAAAGACCTTTTATGCTGGGCATAGAAAAATTTTGAAGACACTGTCCTTGCCTCTGCTTTTTCCAAGTCTCTTTGGGACTCCTGTAGAACTAAAACTTTATGAAGCGACCACCCATCAAGATTTTATGGCTGCTAAATTGCTCCAAATAAGCTGTATACTTGTTGACATGTTCAGTAAACAGCCTGCCTGAAGTGCTTCCTTCAGCTTCTCCCCCAGTGTGGTCTCAGTCTTGAGATTCTGCTGTTCCTGTACCTGCCAACTCTATCACGTCTGTGTTACCTTTAGATGCTTCCAAAACTGCTAATGAAGGGAAAAACGAAAAATTGAAAGCTGTAAATCTGTTGTGAGTATGCAACGGCAAGACAGTGATTCTACTCCTGAAGAAGAGATTGATTCAAAGAAAGGGACTGATTTGTTTCTTCCTGACCCCAGAGACCCCTTAAGTCTAGTAAAATTAAAAGAGTGTCCAAAAACAACTTAAAGCTGAGAGATTGCACTGATATTAGGCATAAAGCAATCAAAGACAGTGACTTTGATTTAGCACATGAAAAGCTTTTAGCTATGCCAGTAAGATACGGGAGACAGAATGCAGACTTGTCGGGAAACTCAAAAATGAGGCACGCAGTGCCACCGTGCGACAACACAGCAACAACTCAGCAATCTGAGGTTTTTCCAAGGCTGTGTTAACAGAAAGTCAGACAGAAATATCTTCAAGCAATGATTTTACCTTTACATGGCCGATTTGCTTATTGCGGCACCGACACAAGGAGAGATGCAAAAGACTCTTGACTGTCTTATTACAGAAGTTCAGAATACTGGACTAGAATTTCTAAATCAAAAATACAAGGAACCTCACCATGGAAGTATTTAGTATGCCAAATATCAGAATAGTCAAAAAAGGCCACAATAGGCCACAAAAATTACAACTTGCTACGTGTGGTACCACTTTGCAAGATTTACAGCAACTTCTGGGAGAAATTAATTGGATTAGACCTGTTTTGGGAATTACTAATGATGAACGTGCACCACTTCTTGATTCATTAAGAGGAGACTGCAATATTCAAACTCCTAGAACTTTTATGCCTGAAGCTGAAAATGCTCTTGAAAAAATTACTGAAGCGCTTCAAGAAAGACAAACACACAGATTTACTATTTCTAAATCTGTTTTTCTAGGGATATAAGGAGAACAACTGCAACTCTATGGTCTCATTTTTCAATGGGACACTCTGAAAAAGCCCCTTTGCTGATAATAGAGTGGATATATTTTGCCTTACGGGTGCCCAAAGACAATTTTTATGTTAGAAATGATTGCTCAGATCATAATCAGAGCAAGAGCAAGATTGCTAACTACAGCAGACAAAGAATTTGGAGTGATTTATTTTCCCTTGAAAGAAGAATATTTTGATTGGGCTTTGCAAAATTCAGAAGACTTACAAATTTCATTGTTAGGTTATTCAGGTGCTTGCTCTATCCACTTTCTGAGTCACAGGTTATTGCAAGCCAAGCTGAGGTTTAGAGAAAAACCTGTGCTGAGTGAAGTGCCTTTAGACGCTGTAACAATCTTCACTGATGGTTCAGGGAAAACACACAAATCAGGAATAGTATGGCAAAATCAGAAAACTAAGTCATGGGAATCAAATATTCAAACAGTAGAGGGCTCCCCTCAAACTGTCGAGTTAGCAGCAGTTGTCAGAACTTTTCCACTCTTTCAAGAACCTTTTGATTTAATTACAGATTCCGCTTATGTTGCTAATATTGTTAGAAGAATAGAAGGATCGGTAAGAAAATATATTGGCAATGATAATGTGTGTCATTATCTTAGATGTCTTTACAGAATTATACAGCAGAGAACTAATAAATATTTTGTTTCCCATATTAGGCCACATTTGTCACTTCCAGGATTCTTAGCAGAAGGAAACGCAAGAGCAGATAAATTGACAATGGCTGTTACAAGTGCCTTGCCTAACATTTTTGAGCAAGCTGAATTAAGTCATGCCCATTTTCATCAAAATGCAGAAGCTCTTACACAAATGTTTCATATTTCTAAGGATCAAGCAAAAGCAATTATAAATGCTTGTCCTGATTGCCAACTTGTGCAACCCCCAAGAGCTGTCAGCCCACAAGGGTTACAAAGCCTGACATTATGGCAAACAGATATTAACAAATATCCATCTTTTGGGAAATTTAAAAACATCAGTATAGCAGTAGACACTTTTTCAGGTGCAGTTTTTTGCCTCCTTACACACAGGAGAAACAGCTAATCATGCTTGTCAATATTTTTTAAAAACATTTACTTTGTTAGGAGTACCTCAGGAAATCAAAGACAGACAATGGTCCTGCAGAAGCAGCTCAAAAATCAGCCACATTTTTAATGGACTGGAGTGTTTGCCACATTTATGGATTTCCCTACTCTCCCATGAGTCAAGCTATTATTGAAAGAACACATCACGCTCTGAAATCTCTTTTAGATAAACAGAAAGGGGGAGTAGCACAGGCAACTCCCCAGATGCAATTAAATAAAGCTTTGTCTGTTTTTAATTTTTTAAACAGTTCCTTTGCAAAGTCAGGTCCGCCAATTTACGTATTTTTCCAATAGTACACAGGCAATGTTAAAAGAAAATCCTTTCGTTTTAATTAGAAACCCAGAAACAGAGCAAATTGAGGGTCTGTTTTCTCTACTAACCTGGAGCAGAAGGGTAATGCTTGTGTTTCCACAGGAACAGGACCTAAGTGGATTCCAGCAAAGAATGTGAAGCCATATCATGCGAAGAAACATGCTGCAAGCTCCACGAGCAGAGAAATAAGCACACAGAGGTGAGAAACCGAGAGTATAGTTAATGACTGATGTTTTTTGCCCCATCTGCAAAAATTGTGAACTTTGGGTTTTACGTCAATGTAAAAAGTGTTGGAATTGCTGGTATTGTAGAGCTTCTTTAGCAAAAGCCTGCTGTATATTGTGGTATTTTATTTTAGAATCAGAAACAAGGTATAAAGTCATTGAGTTTTTGGTTGTAGTAGGTCACGAAGAAAGAAATAGCCCCTGTATCTCCACTCTCAGACAAGAGTGCAGAAAAGAATTTTTGAAAGAACAAGGAAATATTCAAATTTGTAAAGTTGAATGCAAACAAAATAACTTAGTGCCTTATCTTTGTTCTCTCCCAGAGCAAGTTTGGGAAAAACCAAAAAAGAAATGTGTTGAAAGATTTTCTAGAGATAAAAGTGAAGCATGGAACTAAATCAAATATTAGACTTATACTGTTTTATTGTTGTGTTTGCTTTTCGTAGTGCAATTTGCCCATTAGGCAGCCCAGAAGAAATGTTTGGGCGACTTTAGCAAATGCATCAGGCTTGGACACTGTATGTTTAGCCACTACAACCCCAGAAAATACCTTTTCCACTTGTTTAGTGAGGCTTCCTGGGATGCATGGCCAGAATAGATCAGGACAACTTGTGCTTTAAGAAGTAAAAGCACTGGCAGCATGTGAGGTTGTGATCACACCCCTGTAAATGCCTGGAATTATTGAGCAGGAGACCTTTCCCAGGCATCCTCAGTGTTTCAAGAAATAGACCTTCTTAGCTCAGCAAAAATGGATTTTTTTGTTAAATTCAGCTATCCAGGGAAAGTGTCATTGGTGATCAAAGGTGTTTCCCCCCATCAGCAAGTGTATAGAAACCAGACTTCTTGGCGTAACCACACTTCCCCAATACTTGCTTGGCCTGTTATTCCATCACACATCATTCGTGGTCCCTGTAGCTTGGGGAGGCTTACTTTGCTAACACTGAGTATAAAAATGATCACTGAAAAGAAACACAGAGGAAAAAGACCTGATCATCAATGTGAATCAGAATGTAAAGAGGATTTCGAACCTTGGGGTTTTGGTAAAAGACTTTCAGCATCCACACTTTTACCCCAGCTTGCCTCTGCAGTAGCATTAAAGCAGTTGGATACATTGAGTTGTTGGCTAAGCAAACCAATGTTACTTCTCTTGCACTGAGTGGTTTGTTAGATGATGTCAAAGACGTGAGACACACAACTTTGCAAAGCAGGGCTGCAATTGATTTTCTCTTATTAGCACATGGACATGGGTATGAAGACTTCAATGGAATGTGTAGTATGAATCTATCTGATCATTTGGAATCCATCTTTAAAAGCATACAGCAATTAAAAGGAGGAGTTTCCAAGATTAGGGTTAACGATGGATCTTGGTTAGATGACTTGTTTAATGGATGGAATTTTGCACCTTGGTGAAAAGAACTTCTAAATTTGAGTCTGTATTTATTGCTTGTCATAATAGTTGTATTAATAATGGTGCCTTGTCTACTTCAGTGTATACAGCAAATGACTGACAAAGATATCAAGGGAGTAGCTGGTTCGAAAGGGAGGGGGATATGTGGGAATTGCAAGCACAGAGAGCTCTCAGGTCCTTGTGCATAGAGGCTCATAGGCAGAGATGGATACAGTGTTTGACCTAAGGCCTTGGAGAAAACTTGGAGAATCAGAACATTGAAACAGACATAAAACAAGGATATATGTTTGTCATTTAAGTAGCAATACGTTTTATGCAAACAGCGATACACCTTATGTAAGCAAAACAATATGTTAAGTAAAAGAGTAAAAGATTCTAAGGTTTAACAATTAAATGTATTATAAAATTAGTTAGAAGCTTAAGATGCATCAATGTAGGTTTGTGAACTGTTATGATTGGTTAAGAAATGATGCTTTTCGGCAAAGCCCCAAAAAGCAAAGTAATTAATAAAATTAATTACGTGAAAGGATGGCACTAAGTTTCATAGAAGTATGTGATTGACTAAAAAACTAACATAAGGCATTGTAACTAAGAATTAGACAGCTTCTGATATTATGGCATTGAATGTAGCATCATAAGTCTGACCCTTCTATGAGACTAATACCATGAGGCAATAAATCATCTTTTAAAAAGTCTCTCAGTTTCCCCATCTCTTGTAATTTTGATGTCCCAACAGAGAAAAGTGGAAGGAACTCTTTAATTAATAAGCAAAGTACTCACATGTCACAACCCGAGGTGTCTCATTAGACCTGAGATCACCTCTGGAGGACATGCAGGTGGTTTGGAACCCAGCTCTTTCCAATGCCCGCCAATGAGAGACTGCACGAGGCTGTTCTTAGAGGTTTTCATGGTTGTTTATTCTTTCTTATCTCAGGAATGCTTTGTCCAGCGAACAGTGGTCTGCTCACTAGACATCCAAGACAGAATCTGCCTGAGAAAGGCATGACTTATCTTTTATAGTCTAAATTACGTACTAGGTATTTACAATTATTTTCCAATACAATTCAGTCTTATAACATGGTCCAGCTCTGTTCACATCCAATCTGAAAATGCCAGCATGTCACCCAGCATGGATGACACAAAGAAGAAGGAGGAAGAAATATCCACGCCCCAAATTCTCCATGTTGGCCACGAAGCCCCTTAATATAAACATTCTAGAAATTTACTTATTCTACATTCTAACAGTCTAATTTACACTCTATTTATTTTTGCAGCTTGCATTTCTTCTCTCAATGTTGGTAAATTGTTCCAAGGAGCTAAATCCAGCCCCCTGAGACACCTGGGTCTCATTCGAGGGTCTTTGGGGACCCCGCCAGGGGGGTCTTAAACCTTCCAGGGAAGCCAGAGGAGTACTCTGGAATCCCACACTCACATACATGAGAAAATGAATAATATTAAACAATGAAACCCTTTGTTACTCTGAAGAGATGTCAAATGCAAAATTGCCTGCTGTGGTTGGAGAGAGTCCTTTTGTGGGGTGTGGCTCAGCTCACTCAGTCTCCATCAGCCCCTCCGGTGCTGGAATCCTGCGTCCCGGCCCCGACCCCTGGTGTTCTTCTGGGTGTTTGTACCTGAGCAGGGATGAACAGCTCCAAGAAAAAGGAACAGCCACAGTCCAGGGAACTTCTCTGCCTCAGCTAGCTAAAAAAAACAACTAAAAGCAAAGGAAAGCTCTCTCCCTGCTCATTGTCTGGACTGCAGAACAACATGCACCAAGAGTGCAAAAGAATTCCAGGAAAGTGAAGATGAAGCTTCTGCCCACACAAACTGCTTGCCGTATCTTTTCCCCCTTCACTCTCCGAGCCAGTCCTAAAGGTGCAGAACTTTTTTCTGGACCAAACAGATGGATGGGGATATATATTGCAGCACGAGCAGGTGGTAGGTTGCTGCAACCTCCCTGAAGCGTCCCCACAAAGAGAGCCTTCCACCAAGCACACAGCGAACACCACACGCACACACAGCAGCCGGTTATCTGAAGTGGTGGAGATGGGAAGGGTCTTTGTATGGGTCTGCAGTGGTAGTTTATTTCACCTACACACTGAAAGCGTCCAGGGACAAAAGACAGGGACAGGTAAAGGGTCCAGGATTAAATACTGATACCAGGGGGCAGAGCCAACAACAACATCCAATCACCTGAAGGTGTGGGCAGGAAAATATTACAGTGACCAGTAGAGAAACACAAGGTAAACAGATGGGGCTATAGACCAATGAGGGTACAAAGAACAAAGAAACTGCTAGAACCTTGACCATATATGTAAGATCATATTTACAGGAAAATGGACATGTACTAAAAGACATGTACTGAAATAGGCCATCTGTGTGGGTAAAAAAGCTGATGTTGCTAGAAAAAAAGAAGAAGCAGAAAGTTGCTGACAGAACATAGGGCTGTAAACCTGAGTAAAATGACCCTTATGGTATCAACCAATTAGATGAAGAAAGAGATGTGTGCTTGCCCTGTAGACAATATAGAACTACCAATCAAAAGATATGTGGACAAAGCAGAGCAACCAATAAAATATGTGTGACTGATATCAATGATAAGAAGTAAATATAAACAATATTTAGAGGCAAAATAAATGGCTCTTGCTTGATTCACATTGAATCATGCTGAGTCATTTCTCTCCTCTCCTCAGATGGTGACCCTGATGTAATCCAAATCAGAGGGAAGGCAGCAGAACAACCCAGCTGGCTGGAGCATGGCTCAGTGGGACTGAGACTGGCAGGTTGGAGGACCTGGGATTGACTAATATATGTTGGAACCGGTGCCCAGTGAGGTGAGCAGCCAAGAGGAGGAGATGGGACAAAATTTAACTAAAGATGAAAGTGCAATAGTTTCTCCTCAAAATCCTTTCTAAAAGAGGGATTAAATGTGTTGAGGGTATCCTCAGAAAACTGTTATTATGGAGCGAGGGAACATGGAGTGTCCGCAAAAGTGAATGTTGCATTTGAAATAGAGACATGGGAACAAATAGGACAGCTTCTGTGGGATGAAGTAAGTAATGGATCAAAGGAGGCAAAAGAACTAGCAACAACTTTGAAACTGAGAATTACTGTAATCCAGGAAATGAAGGCAGAAAGCAATGTTGCTCTAAGGCTGTACTCGTCTGCATATCCAGTAAAAGTATTTGGCAGTGACTCTGCCATTCCTTCCTTTGCTCCTCCACTGGCAGCACTGCTGGAAGAAGCAAAAGGAGGTGGGTCACAGACAGTACTGAACTGTTCTCCAGAACAGGACCAGGCGTTGTTAACCTTCAAGAGATGCCGAGCTTGGCACAAAATGAGCTGATGCAAAAGCCCAAGGGACAGGGAGCTGCAATCCACCAAACCTGCCCCTACGTACCCACCGCCTGTACCCATCACTGCCTCCATCAACTTTGCCGGCACCCAATGGCCAGCGTACTTGGCAGGCGATGGGTGATCAACCTATATGGGCCTTGGAATTATTTACAAATTGTGGGAGTTGGAACAACAACAAAAACTGAATGAGCAATTCATACGAGACGATGTGGCAGCCATGGATCGGCTGACAGGGACTTACAATACGAAGACAGATGGAGCCAACAATGATCCTAGACTGCTGTGGAAAGGACTAATAAAGAATGTAAAGATTGAGGGTGAATTTATTCCAGTGGTGTATCCAGTACACTTTGGGGGGAGTGACGCGAATGGAGAGAGGCATCCAAATATGTGGTTCACACTAGAATGGAAAATTATTAAAGAAGCTAAACAGTTGGTTTTGCAGTATGGGTTAACCTCCCCCTATACAAAAAACTTTATTGAGAATATTTTTACTGGATCACTCTTAACCCCTTTTGATAGCAGGCAGATAGCTAGACTGATATGAACACCTGTGCAAGAGTTGGTATGGTGGACAAGGTGGACTGATTTGTGTCAAATTGCCGCAGTTAATATTGGAAAATTGACCACGTTTAGGCGAGACCATAAGCAGTTACTGAATAATTTGATATGGAATGCTACAAAAGCAAGGAAAAAAAGCGATATGAATCACTTATGCACAGACTGTGATGATACAGTACAATTTTGGGATTAAACTGAATGTGTTCTAAACTCTTTTTTACCCCAAGTTGCAGCAGAAAAGGCACTTAAGACACTCAACAAATTAGGATGTTGGATCGCTAAAAAAATAAACTTAACCTCTGAAGGGATATCACAGCTTTTAACTGATGTAGACAGCATAAGGCATGCAACTTTACAAGATAGAGCAGCTATTGATTTTTTATTAGCTCAAGCACATGGGTGTCAGGATTTTTAAGGAATGTGTTGTATGAACCTTTCTTTTCTTTCACTAAGAATCAATTCAAATGAAACTAGCACAGTTGAAAGAGAATTTGAAAAATTAACAGAGTTGGAGTATTGGGAGAATGGCTTAAATGTTGGGTAATTACTGAATCTTGATTCTGATCCACGGACTTAGCATGATAATTGTAATAGCGTTGGTATTAATGATTGTGCCAGGTATACTTTAGGAATTACAAACATGATTGAAAATGTTATAAAGAAGGTTTGGCTGGTTCAATAAAAAGAAGGGGGAATTGTAGGATCTTATTTACAGGAAAATGGACATGTACTAAATGAACCAACCTAACCTTCTCAATGAAGTCATCTCTGAGGATAAAAAAGCTGATGTAGCAAGCAGAAAGAAGAAGCAAAAGTTGCAGACAAACACAGGGGTGTCAACCCGAGTAAAATGACATTTATGGTAGCAGTCAATTAAATAAAGTAATAGACATGTGCCTGCCTCGTGGACAATAAAGAGCTAAAAATCAAGAGCTGCGTGGACAAAGTAGAGCAACTAATTAAATAATGCTTGAATGTGTAATCCAAGATACAAAGTAAATATAAACAAGGTTTGGAACCACAATAAACAGCTTTTGGTTGATTCACTTGGAGCTGTGCACAATTTTTTCTCTTCTCTCCTCACTCAACATGCCAAGGGCAATTGGATCAGTCAGGCCAAAGCCAACCAGAC
>JAPFBE010000053.1:305623-373806 GCA_034336665.1 Luscinia megarhynchos
GTCTTGGATCTGCAGAATTGCAATGGACAATTGGTTACAAGCAGCCCTGCTGGGTCACAATGAATATTTGATTCCATGGGGCCCCAGTGTCCCAAAGGCCCCTTGGTTCCATGAGGCCTCGCTGTTGTCAGGGTCCACACTACATGCGGAGTCCTGATAGGTTCTTTTAGGGATCTCAAAGCACAAAAGACACAGCAGGGGACAAAACCAGATTAGTTTCCCAAAAATGCACCTTTATTTAGTGCCAACCAAATGCGATAGAGGGACAGGAAAGAAAAGAGAGAGAGAGAGAGGGAAAGAGAGAGTGAGAAAGAGAGAAAAGGGGTTGGGATTATAGCTACCAAGATGGGCAGACGATCCTCGTGGAACCAGCCAATAGATGTCCGTTGCCATCCAGGGAGATCTTTGGGGTCTTTGTTTGACGATGTTTTTTATAGTCTTTTCAAAGGAGTCCGGCGACTGGCCAAACAGGTGAGGAGTTTCAGGTGCGCTTTGGGTTCCGTTGGGGAAAACAAGCCCAAAACATGTCCAAGCGAAATCCCTGTCGGTGAAACAAACACAGGGCACTCCATCTCTGACCAGTTCATTGTTCTCACACCTGTGGGAGCCTTGTAGAGTAAACAGTTCAGGGCAGTGTGACTAGCCGTAAACCAGTCTCATGAGAAACCAGTCCTAGTCCAATGAGCACCACCTGCGAACAATCACTTGGCGTTCCTCCCATCCCAGGCCAGCACCTTTAAACTGCAGTTTAAGGGGTCTTCTTAGGCCTCAGGCAAGGGTCATTGGGCAGAACAAACGCGAGACTTTCAGATGGACTCTTACATCTACCGAATGCAGTGTGAGCGTGTGGTGATGGCAGTGGGGCGCAAGTGTGGCTGGGACACGCTGCTGTGTGCTGACACCCACCACTATGCCATGGGCCTGCTGGCCAGGTGAGACTCCCTGCTCTCCACTGTCCCTGGCATTTTCTCTCTGTTCCTTGGGTCCCCCACACAGTGCCCGTGATTGTGGGCCAGAGGGCCTTGTCACTGAGGGACTGCCAAGCAGACTGGAAAAGGCTGGGAGAGGAGGGTGCCCATAGGGAGCTGACTCCCAAATAGCCCAGGCCCCCTTGCAGGATGTTGGGGAAAGACCAGACCTCTGGCAATCAGTCCTGGGAGAGGTTTGTGCCCCTGGCTCACAGCCTTGGTTACTTTTACTCCTTCCAGGGAGATGTCCTGTGTCTCCCTACCACTGTGTTCCCGGATCTTTCACTACCTTCTCCAGCTTCTCAGCACACAGGAGTCACACTGCCCTGGCATTCATTGTGGAGGTGAGCCTGATGGCCAGCGCTGCCTTGCTGAGCTGCCTCCCAGATCTCTGCCCTCTTGTAGCCACAGCTGCCTGGGACGGTGCCTGTGCCCTGTGCTGCTCTCTGGGCCCAGCCCTGTGCCGTTCCAGGGTCCTGCTGGCCGGGTCCCCTGTCACTGCCCTGTGCCTTTCAGGTCCTCACGTACCAGGACTTGAGTGGAACCAGTGGTAAACGCGTCCTACAAATCTTGTCACGGCACCTGCAGAGCGAGTGCAGGGAGAAGTGTTACCTGGCACTCAGGGCCCTTCTCAAGCTCACTGATGATCCCTCGCTGGTGAGAAGGGGGCAGTGCCTCAAGCTGCACTGGGGAAAGCAGCCCCTTGTGTTGGCTGGGCTTCGGGTGCTGGGGCAGTTGCTCCCAGCTCTCTGCCTCCCGGTTCAGCTGCCCGAGTGCTTCGGGACAGACCTTTGGCCTCTGAGGCCTGATACAGCAGGGTGGGGTCTCACAGACTTATGTTCCACACAGGCAAGAAGAATGTGCAGCCTGACTGAAAATCTTGTGAAGCTCCTGTGGGAACCAGATGGAGAGATAGTTAGGATGACAGTGATGGTACTCAGCTTTATAGTGTTCGAAAACGACATGCTGATAGCCAGCCCCATCACCCTGCAGCTGGCTGAGGTGCTCCTGCCACTCTTTGACCACATAAGGCTCTGTGCCCCCAGCCACTGCCACTGGGAGCAGCCCAAACACTTTGTACCTTGTGGATTTGCAGGCCAGTGCATAGCTGAGTCCCGGGCAGCTGATGCTGAGGTGTTTTTTTTCCTTTCATGCAGGATACTAGCCAGGTGCAGCAGGTGTCAATACTGCTCTTCCAAGCATTGGTGATTACTCTGCTGGAAAAAGAAGAAAAGGCTCTGAAGACACAAGTGCAGCAGAGCCTGCTCCCACTCTTCATCCACTGCCATGATAAGAATCGGCGTGTGCCACAGGTGAGGATTCGTGGGCTGCCCGTGTCCCCCTGGGAGGGGGCTCGGCTGCCTCCTGCCCTGGCACCACCAGGGCTGCAGCCTCCTCCAGGCCTTGGCACAGCGACACGGGTCTTGTGCCCTGAACTGTGGTGCCATCTCCACATCTCTGCTGCTCTCCAGGCCTCTTGGGAAATGCTGCATTGTGCGGCCAAATTCTGCAGAGAAACAATCTTAAAAAACTGGTGAAGAGGAAGAAGCTGTGGAAGTTCGCCGAGTGCCTAGTAAGGACGGCCTGGAAGCGCCAGGCTCAGGCTGGAGCAGCCCCCTGAGCGCGGCGCTCACTGTATGCGCTTGGCAGCTGCGGCCCTGCCCAGCGCTGCACGCAGGGGCCGCACGGGCTCTTCTCCAGGCTCCTGCGGCCCCGAGCCGGCTGTCCACAGAGCCCCGGGCCAGCGGGGCTGTGGGGCGGGGGGCACCGCGGCTCCCCGGGCACAGCCGGCCCTGTGCCCCTGCAGAGCCCGGCCCAGCGGCTGCTGGCCGCGCCTCAGCGCCGTGCGGGCAGGGGAGGGCGGGCTCTGCCCCGAGCCTTCCCTCCTGCCGCTCTCCGCAGCTGGCAGAGGACAGGAGCCGAGCGGCCGAGCATGTGCACCAGGCACTGCCGTACCTGCAGAGCCCACAGGAACCCCTGCGAGAGGCAGCCGTCAGGTTCATGAGTGAGCCCCGGCTCCCTCCCCGCCCCGCCACAGCTCGGCCCCAGCCCCGCCTGCTGCCCCGGCAGCTTCTGCCATCCGGGCCTGGAGCCGTGGAGTCCCGGCTTCCCTTGGGGTTGCTGCCGCCATCTCACAGCCGGGCCCTTGGGCAGCAGCATGCGGCAAGGGCCCGGGATGAGCCCTGCCGGCCACAAGGGCGAGTGGCCACAGGGCTGGCAGTGCCGCTGGCAGAAGCTGCAGGCCCTGCCCCGGCAACAGAGGGCTCTGCTCCCTGTGCAGACGGGGGCGGCTTGGGTAGAGCACACAGAGATTTCAGGTGCCCGTGGGGGTTTCGTGGCTTCGGGCTGATCCCAGTGGTCCCTGCTCCCTCCTGGCCACGGCTAGAGCAGGATGGAATGGCCCTGGCACGGGAGTCTCCTCGGGTCCCTGCAAATTCAGGATCTGACTGCGGCTCTGTTCCTCTCTCTCCCAGCCCTCGATGATATGTGCTCAGCAAGCTGCCCAGGCGTGCAGTGTTACATGGAAAATGTCCAAAAGCCCCTTGGCCTTTGTTGGTTGTGCTGAAGCCTTTGTGCTGGCAACAGAGCGGGTGGGCAGGGGCCAGAGCTGTGGGGATCCCTGTGAGACGGTGCCTGGAGATGGCCACGACTTCTGTCCCACCCAGGAACTGCCGTCAGTGTCCTCCTGTCTGGATGTTCCTGGCTGGATTGCTGAGGGTTCCGTGATGCCTCTTGCTCAAGCTCCTCTGGAGCTCCTGTGGGGCTGCAGGGCTGCTGCCGGGCAGGTTGGCTGGGCTGGGGGAGATCCTGAGGGTACGGGGTGCTGGGAGGCCATGAAGGGATGAGGGGCTGTGGAGGCCCTGATGGGACAAGGCAGTGGGAAGGAGCGAGGGAGATGTGTGAGGGAGTGGGTGCCAGGAGGCTACAAGGGGACAGGAGGCACCTGAGGGGCTGGGGCGGTGGGAAGCCCTGAGGAATTGGGTGTCAGAGGCCATAAGCAGCCCCTGGGCAGCCGCCTTGTTCCTGACACCTGCCGGCTCTGGTTCTTCCCCAAAGCCTGCCCCAGGCTTGCAGCAGAAGCCTCAGCAGGAGGGTGGGGACTGCCGAGGTGTCCCTCGCACTGGCTGGCTGGGGACAAGGAGGGCAAGGCTCCCATGCTGGGGGACGGGACAAAGTTCACTCTTTGTCGATGACTGAGGCATGTCACTGTGATTTGTTCAGATCCGTTGCCTGCCTTTAGGCAAGCATTTCTGATACCTTCAGAAACTTTACACTGGCCCCTGTTAGTATTACAAAGGATATTTACTTTACTAAAGTTTCCAGCACAAATAGTTGAGTATTCTGAGTGCCTCAGCCCATAAAAGAACGTAGTTGTGCTCTCAGGATTCCATGCATATCTGGGTCACCAACAGGTGGTGATGGAATTGGGAACGATATACACTCATGTGATTATTATGTTCCCGGTTACTCCTGCAACTTGATTAGATGGCCTGGAATATCCCAAGAAGGAAATTCAATTCTCAAAAGCACATCCTCCATGAGATCTGTTCCATGTACTAAGCGCACGACCAGTACGATTTTTTATTGGAGTTGCACAAGAGTTGGCTGCTGGAAAGAAGATTTGTTGGGTAGGATTTCTGGTGGGCTCGGTTACTGTATCTCTCCATGATGATGGTCTTCTCACCTATGTGTCACAGAAGAAGGGGACTATCTTGCACTAGGTTATAGTCTCCCATTTTAATTTGCATAATGCAAAAATCCTGATAGGAATCACACGAAAATGAATGCACACACTGCTTGTTAGAAACGTCACAGATGCACATGGTCACTGTAGTAATCTCCTTTACAAGAGGTTTGTGAGTTTCAAATTTACAAGCCATAGAGATCTTACTTTGAAGCTGGACAACAAAGGAAGGCATGGAGTCAGGTTTTCCTCAATCTTCAACTGCTCATCATTAATCCTTATAAGGGTGTAAAGTGGTTTTACCTTTTCAATCCCTTTTAGCCCATTAGGTCCTGAATATTTTTGAGTGTTCCATCCACCAGGATCTTGCAGGCCAAGGAGATCTTGATGGTAATGACAGTCGTCTACTCTGGCTTGGATTCCAATTAGAAGTATCATGAAGACGATGACCATGTGAAACACATCTTGGTTTCTCCTGCTCTTTCTGAGGTCTAGTTTTGGGCTCCACATCCCTTTGACAGAATCTTTTGATTCTTGAATAAGGTATCCAAGAGGTCAACACTTTAAGCTTTCAAGGCTGTATAAGTGATAAAAAGTACTAAATAGAGATTTCTTTCCATTTTGGCAAAAGACAGTTTCCCTCAGGGATTTTAGGTATATCTGGTCTCCAGGCTGGAATTGCACAGAGGAGCAACCTCTCTCTCTTGTGCTTGAAATGTGTCAATTACCTTGCTGCAGCTGTTGGACAACACAGTCATGGAGATATCCCTCCCCAGCTTGTACAGTATCTTCCCCTTGATAGTTATGCTTATCTGGTATTCTCTGCAGTATTTCAAAGGCATTCAGGTTTTCTATTGTTCTTGGTCATACTCAAATCCATCATTAAGCCAAAGGTAGGGCCCGAGGCCTAGGTGTGTTGGCCTCTTGTCCAGTTTTGACTGTCTGTTGTTGTATCGGATAATTCATCTTTTCCCCCTGGCCGCTGGCCTGGGGCCAATACAGCATGTGCAGGTGCCAGCTGATTTGGAGATTGTTGCAAAATTGCTGTGCAATATTTGCTAGGAAATGTAGTACTCGATGGGAGAAGATGTCTAAAAGCACTCTGAACCGGGACGTTATGTTGTTTAACAAAATGGTGACAACTTCTTTGGCTTTATTTGTTTGAATTGGGAATGCCTCAGGTCATGCTGAGAAGGTATCAGTTAATACTGAAAGGTGTTTATAGCCCCCTATTCTTGGCAATTCAGGAAAGTCATTTTGCCACTGTAGTCCAGGATATTGTCCCTTGTCTATTGTACCAAGCTCAACGCTAGTCCTAGTTTGTGGATTGCTTCTGAGACATTATTTCACACCCTTGGGTTACCTGCTTTACACTAGAGTACAGTTTGCATCTTACTATTGTCCTTATCAAATAATTATGTAAGGCATTCCCTTCCCAATGTATACAATTATATCCATCTTTAATTGATTTTCATAATGCTTTTTTCAGGCATAACTATCTCTCCCTGAGGCATTGCAAGAACATTATGGTTTTGTTCTGCTCGCAAATCCTTTGCTAATTCTACATCTTTCTGAGTATATGATATATATCATGGTCATATTGCTCCTCGGTTTTGGGAATTACTGCCTGAGTCTCAGCATGGCTTTGTTCTGCTACTCTTTTTGCAGTCTGGTCAGCCAACCTGCTACCTCTTTCGGGCTCTGTTTCTCCCTTCTGATGTCCTTTGCAGTGCATAATTGGAACCTCTTGAGGTAGTAGCACTGCCACCAGCAATTTTAAGATTTCCTCAGAATGCTTTATCTGCTTTCCTTGAGCTCTCAACAATCCTTTTTCTTTCCAAACTGCTTCATGGGCATGTATTAGTCTGAAGGCATACTTGTAATCTGTTCATCACTTGATGCTTTCTCCTCAGGCTTGTCAGAGAGCACAGGTTAAAGTGATTATCTCTGCCTTCTGAGCTGACTCGTAGAGGTAGGGCTTCTATCCCCTATTGCTCCGTGCTAATCGTATATCCTGATTTTGCTTGATCTTACAAAGCCACTCCCATCTGTGGACCAAGATTCTGCTCCTGGAATTGGGGTTTCTTTAAGATCTGGGTGGCTGGAATAAAGTGGACTTAATGGTTTTGATTGTTATGTTAGTATGGTTCCTCGTCTCTCTGGTGAGTAGCCAGGAATTACTTTTGTAATTCCATGTTGATGAGGCTCGCTCTCTTCCTCCAGAGGCCAAAGGGGAGGCAAAGGACAACAAACGTCCACGGGTTGCCAGTCCAGGGCCTGAGCATCCTGAAGCAGTGAGTGGCAGCTTTGGTTGGTATAGTGCAAAGCTTTGGTGCAGGGCAGAGCTGCAGGTTTCTGACCAGGCAGCACTTGCCCTTTCTAGCTGAAGATGCTGAGGGCTGGAGTCCTGCCATGACCTGGAACTTCAGCGCAGCCACTGACACTTGGGAAATGGGATCTGAACTTTCACATGAAGGCATTATTTTCCTGGCATTGTGACAGGGACTGTGAACTTCCCTGGGTGTTAGATGAGCAGTAGCATGATGTGGTTTAGTGCTACTGGTGTGAAAGTGAGCCCCTTTGTGCACAATCAATATCCCCCACAGAACAGCTTTCACCTTCAGCTGAGCTGTGTCTCTGCTTGCTGCTTCTCCCAGCTCTCAGGAGCTCCTTATTGCTTGTTCGTACTTTTTCCCTGCCCATTCCTTGCAGGCTCCAACAGGAGAGCTGCTTGCCAATCGGGACTCCTCCTCGCCCCAGGCAGGAAAAACGGAGCGGCAGGAGAGCACAGGTAGAGTGTGCAGCACTGGGGAGTTCAGGTGTGTGCTGAGCTTTCTCACTTTCCCTGAGCTGGGCTGGGCATTGCTGGGTTTTAGGAGGCCCAGTGTCAAAGAACAAACTTGGCTTTCTCATCACTGGACATGCTCAGAACAAAGGGGAAGGCAGCCCATGGGCAGGTCTGGCTGCCAAGCAACCTACAGCAAAGCTGCCTCGTGGGACTCAATTCTGAAACCTTGACAAGAAGCATTCCGAAATGGACCAGGGTAGAAGCAAGGGAGGTTCAGGCTGGGCCTCAGGAGAAGCGTTGAATCCCAAATGCAATAATGCAGTAGAACAAGATCTTCAGAGAGATTGTGCAGATTCCACCTCCGGAAATTTGAAAGCCTCTGCTGGATATAGCTTGATCAGCCTGTCCAGATTCCATAGCTGACCCCAAGTACTTGGAGGTGAAGACTGGGCTTTTAGCTTCATGGGCTCCTAGGCAGCCTAAACCATTTTGGGATCCTTTGATTATTGGGTTGGATATTCACACCCACCTCCTGCCTAAGCTATAGTTTGCAGGCTCTTTCCTTGTTGCACTACTGAAAACAAGAGTCATTGTGGCAGTACTCATCTTGGCAAGGGTGTCTTAGCCAAAGAAGAACATTAGCAAGTCTGGTATCCTCTTTATCAGAGAGGAGTGTAGGACCGAGCAGGCAGGAAGGTGTTAAGCTGAGAGTACCTGAGCTTTCTGGAAAAGTTTTGTGGCTTCTGGAAGCCTGTTTGACTTTCTCACTGGTGACTCTGTCCCCTGCACGAACGACAAAGAGCTGCTGGTCTAGGGAGGGAATTCACGCATTCTCTTGACCTAGAATAAGAGGCCTGTTGGAAGTGCCTGAGACTGCGCCACGTTGGGCATTGTGGGCAGTCCTGCTTTTGCAAGGAGACTATTTTGCTATTAATGGTTTTCTCGTCTGTCCCCTTGTTGTAGCCGGAAGGAGTTGGCTGCATTGGAGAGGAAGTGCCACTCCTCACTCCATTGGCCATTTGAAGTGGAGCCAGAGAGAGCAGAGGAATCGCAGCCTCCAAGGAATCAGATTAAGGAAGAGGTTCCTCTGGCAGTGCCAAAGGCATGATCACCTTATTCCTAGGCAGCATCAATGGGAGAGGGAGTTGTCCTAGCAAGACCACCCTGAGTGCTGCTTCTGTCACCAAGCTAAGACCAGGATGATATTGTTGTTGTTGTTGTTGTTGTTCCTCTACAAAAATGGTGCCCCCCCGCTTCCAGGTTTGCTGCCTGCAGCAGCCAGCCCCCAGGGTTCTGGAGAGGCTTCTCCAGGACTTCTCTCACGAGGGGCACGCACTGTCCCAGGTGTGCAGGGACAAGGTGGTGCTGGCACAAGAGAACGCTGCCCTGCAAGCCCGACTGGCAGCCGTAGAGCGGAGCCTACGAGGCCTTTCTGAGCAGCTGGCAGAGGCCAGGTAAAGGCAGGAGGGGACCCTGCGTGGGACATTATTGAAGGTGTGTAATTACAAAGGTGGTAAGCGTTACATCAGGATTTACTGCCTCCTGTGTGCTCTCCAAAAGTTTCTCAGATAGAGAAGTGGTGAGACATGAGGAAAAAGGATTGTGTGACCTGAATGTTATTTTTGTGGCTCTTACATGGAAATGTTGTGTGTAGGACACTGATGCTTCTTGTGACGCTGGAGGGTCATGCTGGAAATCTTGAGACCCTTCTCAGCTTACTCTTATGAAGCATGGTGCAGGACCTAGATTTCCTTACAAGCCACAACAGCAGAAGGGAAAGGTCGTGAGATTTCTTAACAGTCTCTGGGGATTCTTGCTGAGCACTGATTCCTGCTCACTTGTTCTCCCACCTCTATAACTTATCAAGCTCACTTTGGATGGTCCCTCTTCCTTTTTAAAGACTGCCAAGATGTTTGGGCACAGCTGGTTCACTTAGTATTTACACAAAAGTAGCAAGTGTTCTTGTTTGTGGCATTCCAGTGTTTAAATGAGAGGATACTTGTCCTGCTTCCAAGATAGTTCTTGCTCAGATAAAAACCTGGTTCTGGTTTCTTATTCATGCTAGTGGAGGGAGGAGGGAATTTTCATATATGGTTCAGTGCATTCATTTAGTCCCTTTTCCTAAGAGAGCTACTTACAAAGTATCTCTACGTGCCATATAAATGGCAGTAAACATTGATGAGTCAGGCAGGAGAGCACTGTGTTCTGTGCACCTGCAGAGTGACTTGGAAGTGCTGATGAGCTCAGGGCTGTGAGCAGAGGCTGGGCTTTTACTCTTTGGCAGAGACTTTGTGGGCACAGCCACCCATGAGTGGTGTGTGTCAGGCAAGAGCAGTTGGAGTTTTGGCTGCTGAGATCAAAGGCAGCTGGGCATTCTCTGCTGGGCTAGATTATGACTGCCTAATCACCTGGAGGGGCCTGCTTTGCTACTTGAAGTGGTAGAAATAGTCTTGCTATATCTGAGTTTCCTTGCAAGCCATTTTCCATACTCAGGTGTAGAGCTCTTTAGGCACATCTTCCAGTAAAACTGCTTCTGTGTGCCAGGAACAATTTCTCTTCTTCTTCTCAACTGGTGCGTCAGAGAAGGAGAGCCTGCAATGCAGCCTGCTGGAGCTCAGCAGCACGTGTCGGAGCTGGAGATGGCCAGGAGCCGTCTGGAAGGCCAAGTTCATTCAGCCGTGCAGGCCAAGGAGGTGATCCTGGGTGAGAGCCTCGTGCGTTTTGTTTCTGGTGATCGTCCTGCACTGTGCGGCTGCTCCAAAGCCAGCTCTGTCCGCAGGGCTTCTGAGGAGTGAAGGAGCTGGGGGCAGGTCCCTCCTTGCCTTGAACTGAAAGGGTTTAAGTTCAGCAGGGTCCTCTGCCTGTGTAGTGTCTGTCTGCTGCCATTTGTCATGTTTGAAGAGGATGTGAAGGTCCTTCGGCGTGAGCTGCAAGCTGTAAGATCTTTCAGCAAGCAGCAATGTGAAAACATGGCTGAACAGCTCCACTGGGCAGAAGAGCAGTGCAGCAAGGCTCTCAGACTCTGGCAAGCTGCTCAGGAGGAAGAAAAAAGGAAGCTGGAAAAACTGGTAGGACTCAATATGCACCTGAATTTTTCAGGCAGGCTTGGTGGGCTGGCTTAGCAGAAGAGCAGGCTGAGTAGGTGGCATGGCTGCAAGCCTTTGCTGTAGGCCACACGTTGCTGGGCCAGGCAGCAGAGGGCTTCAAGGGCTCATATTTGAGAGCCTGAGAAGCCCCAGAGGACGATGCTGGGCCAGTCAATGCAGCCATGGTTTCAGATGGGCATAAGCCAAGTTACCCAGGAGGCTGGGTGGTCTCCAGCCATAGCAAGGCAGCCAAGGGGAAGGATCTTGCTCACATCCTCGTGCCATGCAGCAGACTGCTGAGCTTGCTGCCAACTGCAGTCCCAGAAACTGGATTCCTTGCTTGCTCTCCTTTCATGGTGGACAGAGGTCTTCCCTTTGGGCTTTAACCATATGAAACAGGTCCCATGTTGTTGGTGTTTCAGCTGGAGGCCTGTCTTGTGACTAGGGCATCTGGATGCTGGGCTCCTCACAGGCCTGCCTTCCACCTGGAGCTTTTCCTTGATCCAAGGACATAGGGACTTTGAGCACAGAGCCTCTGAGAATAGAAATCCCGAGGAGAGAGGGGCCAGGAAATGGGAAGCCAACAGAGTGGGGAAGGAAGGTGCCATCTCCTTTCTTCCACCTGCTGATCATCTCCTCCTAAGTTTCTTGTTGGAACAGGAGAGCACAAAGTCACTACTGTGCACTCTTCAGTTGGGGGATGTGGGAGGTATGAAACTTTCATTTCCTCCTTTGGGGAGTTTGACTGGGACTTGATCTGGAAGTGTCTTGTTCCTAAGGGCTCACCTTTGAACTGCGCTGTCTGGGGCATCTCTGCCAGCCACCTTTCTGACACAAAGAAATTTCCTTGTCCCAGATGGATGCAGGCCATGCCTTCAAAGCTGTCCCTGAAGCAGCATCCTCCAAAGAAGCCAGAACACCTGAGCACCAGCAGTTCGCCCAGCTCAGGCCAGGAGGCAGAGCAGCTACACGCCAGGAGAGAGAGGAGCAGTGCCTGGAGCTGCTGAGTACGTCCTGTGCATTTCTTGTGTGATGCAGCAGTGTGTTGTGTGTTGGCCTCAGCATGAGCTGTGCCACATGTTCCTGCTCACTTTGGTGTCAGACAGACATTTTGGACTCCCTACAGAAGCTGTTGTTGAGTTTCAAGGCAGCCAGGGAGCACTTGGGGCACTCCTTTTGCCTTTGAGGGCCGCTGGGAGTGGGTTGGCTTTGCCTGTGTTCCCTGTGCAGCAAAGGCAAAAGCTTGGATTGTTTCCTGATCAGCAGAAAGCTGATGGAAAGTCTCTCCTGTGGGCATTCTGATGTGGTTTGAAACTGAGAAAAGTCTCTTCCCTTTATTATTAACTCCGACCTACACTGCCTTTGGAATATCACCCACTGGCCACATTTTGCCCTGCCGTGGACTTCTGCATGAGGAAGAAAGGGCAATTGCCTTTCCACCTATAAGATAATGAAGAGCAGGGCAGCCAAAACACCCTGTGGAGATGCAGGCTTTCAGCTGTGCACACAGAGGCTTTTGCTTCCTGCCCGGTGCAGTGAACACGTCTCTTCTCTGGCTGCTCCCGGTACCCAGGTTCCCATGGCTAATAGGTACAAGACTCTGCAAGTGGAACAAAAGAAGCTGGGCACGCCTGCTGGCCCTACAGGAGAGTGGAGAGGAAACCTGGGATGTGCCTGGCCATTGAGGGAAGGCACCTGCTGGACCTGCTCTTTGTCAACAGAGAGACTGGTGGGTGACACCACGCTTGGGGACCGTCTGGTGCTCAGCATTCATGAAACGTCTCTGTGCTTGACTGGCTTTGTGCCTCTCTCCGTGCCTTCTCTTGTCTCTGTGCTTGGCAGCTGCACTCCACGGCTGTGTAGCTGTGTGGCACAGCTAAAGTGCAGGAGAGCCTCATTTGTCTGCCCTTAGAGGTGGCTGCTCACTGCAGCCTTTTCAAACAACAGGAGGCAGTGGCAAATGGTTGATTCCAAAGTCACGTCCTTCAGGGGCAGTGTGCTCTGTGTGTGTGTGTGTGCCCTTTGTCCAGCCCAGCCCCAGACCTAGGGATCAGATGCAGGCACTGTTGCTGCTGCTGAAGTCAGTGACGATTTTATGGGCAGCTTCCATCCCAGCACAACTGGTCACTTGTGAAACTGGGTGCTGATGGTGTCCTGCAGATTTCTGGGCTGCATGGGTGTGAGGGAGCTGTCCCTTGTTGTTTTTCTACACCAGGGAAAGCTGGAACTCGACCCGTGGCCAAAGTTGTGACAGACTGAGCCAAGCGATGCTGATATTGCATCCAAACTCAGCTACTGATGCCTGCTGAGCAGCATCACAGGCAGTATGGTGAGGGCCTCCAAGGAAAAGGGCTGGCAACTGCTCTCTGGACTGAATAATGCTGCTTGAGTCCACAGGCCAGGAAACAAAGAGGAAAAAACCCCACTTAGACAAGTCCACAGACTGGGTGAGGACAAGGGGAAGAAGTGGACACCCACAGCCATGCACTAGCTGTACAAGAAGGAGGTAAAAAAAAATATACCTGCATAACTCTCCAGACCATAGCAAAAAAGGGGGGGAAAAAGAGACCTGCACATGTCTGCAGAACTTACAGTCGCAGGGCAAAAGACAAAAAGGGACGTCTGCATTTGTCCACGGATTTTACAACATCAGGTGACAAAAAGGACTCCGTTGACAGGGCGCAGACTGTCCCAAAGCAGCACAAACCCCCTTGTAGTACATTACCCATAGCTTAAAGGATCCAGGAGTAATACAAAACAGGCACCAAGCACACACCCCCTGTACTTTGGCCACCAATGCTTCTGACTAAAACCAGTCCTGAATTGGAATGCCTGTCATCCCTGCCCATTTACTGCATGGCTAACATCAACCAGAAAACTGTAGAGCTCACTGAAAGAAGAATGATTTTTAGTGGGGGAAAAATGTTGAGTAACAAACTACCCACATGTGTTTGTCCGGCACTGGAACAGCGTTTGTGTTGTCGATATGGCAGGGACACCTCCTCTGCACGGGGCAGTGCCCATGTCCTGTGCACGGCACAGGTGCCCTTGGAGTGGCCCTCACAGTGTGAGTGCAGCCATGCGCACATTGCCTCTTCTCTCCACTTCCACCACCTCCCAAGCCAGCCCTTCTCTTGAAAACGTTCACTGAAGGCAGTCCTGAGGCCTTTGCAGAAACCTAGTCCCTTGGGCTTGTAGGAAAATTGTGAAGTCAGATTCCTCCATGAAGGTGGGTTTGAAAAGTCTGTCATGCCCATGGTGGATATGTGCTTCTTCTCACTGTATTTTTCAGTCATTTGCTGCACTCTCATTTCTGGCCTGCAAGAGCTGAGTAGATTGATCCTGGTTTTCCTGAGCTAACTTAGTCTTCTCTTTTATGGATCGCATAGCTCACAGAACTGCAAACTCCATGGGGGCTGGGGAGAGTTGCAAGCACTCCACAGAACAAATGATACAAAGTGCAGGTTCTGTGGAATTCTCCTCCATCATTTTGTTCTAGACCTCCTCATAACATGCCACAGCAAGAAGCAAGCAGATGCCGGTGCCACAGGTAACAACAGAAGGCTGGAAGTCAAGAACAGGAGTTCAGCCCATGGCTGCAGGAAGCAGAGGAATTTGCAAGGCAGCTGAGTGCCTGAGATGGTGGAGGCCTGCCAAGCTGCCTGCTCTTGTCTTGGTGCTGATACCCTGAGCTTCAGTGCTCTTGAGAAGAAGTTGGGTCAAAGTCCTACTGCAATCAGCATTTCTTAGAGGGACTGACCTTTTCTGGGGAGCTGTTTACATTGCTCATCTTTTTAACAATTAATGCAGGCCATATTCTAGAAAGGAGCCAAAGTGAATGGAGTTTCCGGAAGGAACAAAGCCCTGTGACAGCAGGCAGCATTCCCAGGCTGCTCTCAGGGGGAAAATCTTAACAAACTGAAGACACATGCATAAAGGAGTGAATATGATTGTGAGCCCTGTTGGCCTGCAATAGCAAGGTCCTGGACATGAAGGTAAGGGGCACATAGTGACCTCATGTCCTATTTCTGCATCTTTCTGGGAAGCAGAGGAATCCTGCCTCCACCTGTTAGGATCTCAGCCTGGGAACTAAGGCTGGAAGCCAGCCTCTCTGGTTTGGATTCTGTCTTTTTTCTTTTGGACAGCAGCTCTTTTTGACATCAGCGGAGCCTGCCCCCAGCGTGGCTGACCGGAGCCTGTCAGCAAAGGCACTGCAGGAAGCCTGGAGAGGAGGCTCTGGTGCCTGAGGAGGCTTTGTGCCCTGCCAGCGCAGCGCAGCACCGGCAATCCCAAGTGCCTAAATGCTGCCCTCCCTGGGGAGACTGCCTTCTCGGGCAGCCCCCACTCACACTGCCCATGCCCTGGCACTGTCCGTGCCCCGGTGCTGTGCGTTGTGGACGGACAGCCCCGGCCGCGGCTCTGCGCTGCTCCACAGCTGCCCGAGGCTCTCCCGCCTCACAGAGGGAACGGAGGGAAAAAAGCAGAAAGTCAGGGTAGAAGTCCAAATCACTGACTAAATGTAGTAGCAGTCTGCTGGTATATGTTATGAGACACAAGAAAAACAAGGAGCAGGAGATCAGAGGCCAAGCAGGTGAAAACCACAAATCCAGTAACAAAAGCAGAAGCCTGAATGACCCCAGATTAGTGAGACCTAAGGTCTCTCTGTCAGCACAGAGAAAGAACAAGGCTGGGCTTCTCTGTGGGAGCTGGGACAGTCTGTGTTTCAAGCTCTCACAGGTGCCATTTGCACTGCGAGCGCTGAGACTTTATCAAGACACTTCAATGCTTTACACTGTTTTGAACATTTAGAGGGGTCCCTGTTCTCTAAAGAGCAGGCTTCAAATTCCAAGAGAGTCTGCCTTTCAGACCATCATGAACGTTCCCTGACAGAAGGACAGTTGGTGCCCAAGAGAAACGCGCACAAGGACCTTTGTTTGTTCCCTTTGCTTCCCAGATCCCATCTGACGGACCTCTCCAGGAGGGCTGCCCTGTGTGGCAGGAAGAGACAGAGGGAGGGCCTGTGACCATCAGGCAGGTGAAATTCCTCTGTCAATAGTCATATTTATAGATCTGTATAGTTATACTTATCTATATAGTTATATTTATAAATTTATAAAGGTGTATTTGTATGTCTATATTGTTATGTCTATCTATTTATATAGTTGCATTGATTAATCTGTACAGTTTAATTTATATATAGTTGTAGATGTATATAATGATATTTTTATATGTGAAATTATGGATGTGCCTAGATGCATTTATACATATGCATAGTTACATTTATATATATATATAGTTAAATTTATAAATAGGCACAGTTTTATTTATATTTGGGAGTTTCATTACAAAGATTGATATCTATATAAATACAGGCCATTTTTACCTCTTTCCCTCCACGGATGCCTTGTTAATCTCTTGTTTTCCCTGTGCCCTCTGTCTCTGTCGCTGTGCTGGGTCCGAGGTGGCGGCCGGGCCGGGCGGAGCAGCAGTTCCAGCCCCGGGTGTCCCTGGAGCGGTGGCAGCTGCCGGTGGCCGCAGGCAGTGTCCCCTGAGGAGCTGCTGAGGGACGGTGAGACTGAGGGGGCTGAGGGGCTGAGGAGGCGCTGGCACTGAAGGGACGGTGACCCTGAGGTGCTGCTGGGGCTGAGGGTGTGGGGCAGCTGAGGGCGATGGTGGCACTGAGGTGACAGGGAAGTGGCAGAGGCTGAGGGTGGCGGCTCTAAGGGGACGGGATGGGTCAGAAGGGACTGAGGGGTGTGAGAGGACTGCGGGATCTGAAGAAACTGAAGGGGACTCAGGGTTTGCCGAGAGCATGGCGGGGCTGAGGGGATGGAGGGGCCAGCAGGGAGCACAGAGGGGTCCGGGACTGCAGCTCTGCCAGGCCTTGGAACCAATTCCTGAGCCTCCGATTTTGCCACAGCTGCAGTGAAGATCCTGAAGACAGCAGGAGGACTGACAGGAGCCAGCAGGGAGAGGCTGAAGGCCACGAGCAGGAGCAGGAGCAGGGAGCTGCTGCTGGCACAGAGCCTGGGTGAGGCCCCAGGGCCGATGAGGCAGGATGGGGTGAGGGTGCCGTAGGCTGTGGCCGTGGGCAGTGCCCGGCACAGGGGCAGGAGCGGCCCTGCCCGTGCTGGGGCTGCTCATTGCAGCTGCCCTGGCCGGCACAGGGGCTGTCCTGGGGCAAGGCAGCTGTGCCGGCTGGGCCGGGAGCTGTGCCCGCTGTGCTGGGCTGCCAGGGCTGCAGGACAGTCCCGCCGCGCTGCGCTCGCCACACCCTGGCCTGCTCGGCCTGCTTTTCCTTGCCAGCCCTCCTGGGGAGGCGCTGAGGTTTTCTCTTTGCTGATGGAAGTGCAGGTGCTGCCAAGGGAAAGGCCCTGCTCCTGACTCATTGTTCCCTTTGCTTCCCAGATGTCCCATCTGCTGTCCCTGAACAGGAGAACTTCTCTGCACAGGACCAAGAGCCAGGGGGAGAAGCCTTAAATATGGCACTGTTGGATTCCACTTTTCTGCTTAGAGTTCTTTTTAAAGATATATGGACTTGCACATAGAGAGGGATAATTGGATGGATATTTACATGTGTAGATTGTTATTTGTATAGGAGCATTTCCATATGTCTTTTATATTTATGGATGTGCTGTGTGTATATTTGTATATATGCAATATATATATGTAATTACATGCATGTGTATATATGTATCTAAGTATGTTGTTATATTTGACTTTAGCTCTGTTTCCTGGGTTTTCACTTGTGTAGGTATCTATTTGTATTGATGCAGTTATAGGTATATGACTCTTTTAAATGGGTATATTGGTATTTCCATAGGCATATATATTCTATTTTTATAATTTTATATGTATATTGACCTATTTCAATGTGTAACTGCATTTACAGATGTGTAAAGATCTATAGCTGTATATTTGTATTGATGCAGTTGCATGGATATTTGGATTGGTACAGTGATATTTGTATATTGATACGTTTGGTATACATATCTACTTACATACTATATGCAATATGTAATGTTTAATCTATATTTACACCTGTAGATTCTTGTAGTTGTATATGTATTTAGAATGGCCTGTCCCACATGCTTCTCTCTCTCCACAGTGCCAGAACCAACACTGGATTCTGCACTGAATCTCTCAGCTCCTGGAGGCGATGCTAAAGAGGAGCATAATAACCACAAGCGTCGAGCTGCAGTCACAGCAGAGCCTGAATATTCTAAGCCGGTAAGTGCCACTTCTGGCTGGTGCTGTCTTTATTGCAAGACAGCTCTGCAACTTTCAGATCAGCCCACACTTGGTGTTGGTGGCTGAGGATGCTGAGTGCTAGAGTCCCGCCAGGAGATGGCAATTCTCCTGAGCCAGTGACAGCTTGACAACAGATTTTAATCTGTCATGTTTATGCCAAAGAATGGTGGGATTCTGATAGGGGCCAGCCTGGAGCATGAAGGCTCCCCGGCCCTAGAGGAGGCAGCATGTCAATGACACTAAACGGATGCATGGTCAATATGTCGGGGGACACTGTGGTTTGGAGAGATCTGTCCCACTCCACAGACTGACCAAAGAGCAACAGGCACAAAAGTGGTTGATCTGAACACACAGGCTCATTGGAGTGCTTTGCCCCCATGAGTTCCTTGGCTGTGCTTACCTAGTCTTATTTCAGAGACACCTTGTCGAGTTGCAGCTTGAAGTGAGAGATTTGGTGCCTTTCTTGCCAGGTGGTTCTTTTGCCTCTTCCTCCTTCCATGGATTCACTGCAATAATTAGAGACGCCAGTCTGGAGAGATCCTCAGCTGGCTTCAAATATGGATGCTGCCCAAAGAGAAACAAGAACAATAAAGGAACCATTACTTTGCAAACTCAGTGCTTCACAGGATCAAGAAAGATTCTTTGGTTTCCAGAAACATGCAGAAATAGGACTGACAGGACCATCTGCACCTCTCCCTTCATGACCTTGCTATCACAGGCCCATAATCCCACTAGTTCATTCATCAAGCTGTCTTCAGCAGCAGCAGCAGCAGTGGCGCAGCTCAAGAAACATCAGGCAGCAGTTCCCATTCCCTGTGTGTGCATGGCTGCTGGGCCAGGACTGCCAGGGCCAAGGCGAGTGGAGAGCACGGGCAGCACCGATCCCCATGAGCCGCTGCTCTGACCCTGCCAGCAGGACTCTCACTGAGACGAGGGGTCAGCAGGTGCCACTGAGCACTGAGGTGGATTTTGCAGTGCAGCAAGGGAGCTCAGGTGCCTCCCTGAGCCTTGAGTGGCAGCAGCCAGCTCTGCCAGCAGCACCATGTGGGCAGAGAGCTGCTGTGTTTCAGACTCACAGCGAAGGACACCCAGCTGGACAATTTCCATGTCAGAGCTGCAGAGAACTTCCCTCTTACCTGGGTGGATCCCGGGAAAAATTTTGGACACTGTGACAGAGAATCTGCTCAACCAAGAGACTGATGACTCCACTCACAAGAAGCTCAGCACAACCAGAGCTTGAGCAATCCCTGTGGGAGCAGCTGAGGATTCCATTGCAGCTGAGGGGACAGGATCTCTGCCTGCATAAGGACAATTCCAGTGAAGTACTAAGGCCTGAACAACAAGCCGTAAGCCAAAGCTGACTTCCAGAGGAACCTTCCAACTAAGCATTGTATTTATATTTATCCATTAACAAAATATGAATCTTGTTAGAGAAACAGGTGTTTGCCTTTTCACACTTAGAAGCCAGACAAGGCCACAAAATCAGATATCTCTATTTGATTTTGCTGGAAGTTATATGGTCAAAATAAATTCTCTTGCTTCCTCCCTGAGCCCTGGCCAAGTGGAGGATGAAACCAGAAGCTATGGTAGCTTGTTTATTCAACAGTATAAAATCTGGGCTCTCTCACAGCAACACTGGTGGCCTTGCCTGCAGGTGGTCCAACCACATAGTAATTCCCAGTTACTGGGAGTACCTCTCCAATTTTTTGCAGTGCCAGGGACACCCTCAGGGAAGTGTGTGTCAGGATGATGGTCAAATATTAGAGTAACTGGTGATATATCTTTCTTAATCCCTACAGGCAGTCTTTTGCAGTACTAATCCAGTGCATTGCTTACCTTATTCTTTTGCATTTCTTTGCTGCTTTGCACTACTGTAAATGACACTTACTCCTTAAATTGGTCTTGATGTCTTGGGGCTGGCCCTGCCTGCTGGCAAAACAGTTGCAACCCATTCCCTTCAGAGTTGGACTTGGTGGAGGCCCACGATGGTGGCCGGGGCTGAGGCAGCCACACACACGATGGTGGTTGGGGCTGAGGCACCACACACAAGATGGTGGCCGGGGCTGAGGCACCACACACAAGATGGTGGCCGGGGCTGAGGCAGCCACACGCACGATGGTGGCCAGGGCTGGGGCACCACACACAAGATGGTGGCCGGGGCTGAGGCACCACACACATGATGGTGGCCGGGGCTGAGGCACCACACGCACGATGGTGGCCGGGGCTGGGGCACCACATGCACGATGGTGGCCGGGGTCTGAGACTGTCCCTCCCAGTGAGCTCTGCAGCCCCTGCTGACCCAGCTCTGACCTCGGAGCAGCGGGGCAGGCACAATCCCCATTTCAGCCCTCTGCTTAAATGGACATTAATAGACAGCCAGGGACAGACACAGTGTGGCACTTTTGGTGTGTGCCCACAAACATACACCAGCCAGTTTGTAACATCACCTGGCAGTATTTTGATGTCAAAGCAATTCAAATAAGTGAAAATGGGAAGAAACTCCAGGATTTAAACATTTTAAAAATAAAACTTATTATTGTTTTTCTGTGTTACTTTGTTTGGTTTGGTTTTGTTTTTTGTATTTTTTTTCCTCCAAAGTGGGGCAAAAGCATTTCCTGTGCAGATGGACTTCATTTAGTGCTCCGTGCACAGAGCCCCGGCTGGGCAGTGCACAGCACCCACTGCACTGCGGGGCTCTTTCTGCTGCCACAGCTGGGCACACCTGGGGACAGCTTATGACCACTTGTGGGAAAACCGAGGGGTTTGTGGGGCTGCATTGCTCTGCACATACCCAGGCCACCTGTGGCACAGAGCTTTGGGCCTCAAAAAGGTAATCCAGGGGCAACGGCTGGAAAAGATGTAATTTTCACCTTTCAATAGAAGTGACTACAATGAAACTTACCCAGCAGGGCCTGATGCCCACTGCCAGCTCAGTGTGAGAAAGGAAGCGTTACTTTATTTGAGTACTGGATGCATGGGGAATCAGTTTTCTAACACATGCTCACTCAGAAATCTCACCTACTAGTTTGTAACCATGGAACTAAGACACACTCATTGCTTTGCTGAAACTCACAGGCTCAACATTACCCCAAATTACTTGACATATTTCAATGATTACTCAGAAGTTATTGACAGGAGAGTATGGGGTCTCTTGAGGGTCTCTGCTGGTCAGTTGGGGAACATCCCGTTCCTCAAATTCTCCTCTGATGGTCAAGAGCCTCCTCAAACCACTTTCTTTTCCTTGAATGCATTCCAGCTACCTTCTTAAAAGGACCATACTCTTTATTCTCAAGGCCAAAATAGCCACTTGCACACATTCATCACTGCACTGAAGGAAAAGAGGGCTCAACACTGTCTGTTAAAGCTAAAGGAGGTTTGTGATTTGTTACAGTTAAACATTTTCTCAACACTCTCCTTCTCTGGGAATTGCACACAGACATTTTGTCAATGCACCTTGGAAATGCTTTTGCAGACTGAAACTAATTTGTGTCTTTCCTTCAAAAATTAAAAGTGAAAACACAAATAGCCTACTGAAACACTTCTGCTCCCTTCCAAATCAGTTCACTGCTCAAGCACAAACCTCAGGCTCAGCCTCGATTCCCTCTATGAGATATGAGGTAATATTTTGCTGCAGCTGAAAAGTTATTTAAAAAAAAAGAAAACTGTTGGTTCTAGGTGTTTTTATTTATGGTTTGGATTAGTTCTGGTTAATTTGCTGGTTGTTACTGAGAGCTGAATGGCAGACCAAAAACAAAGTAGGATAAGAGGGGAGGGGACAATCAGAAAAGGAGGCAGTCAGGAGAGATTGTAAGTTCCTTGTATGCAGCCAATGGGAAAGGGGACAGGGATCGCCCCCAGCCAGGAAAGGCAATAAAAAGGAAGCATTTTGTTGGAGTGTTTGTGTGTTCAGATTTTGGGGGAGGGATACACACACCGGCTCTGCTGAATGTGTCCTAAGAAACAGTTCTCTTCTGCTTTGTCGAGTTTGTCCCCATTTAAATGTATCCAAGAGCTGGTTCATTTTGAACATCTCCCTCCCAGAAGCTCAGAGTTGCCTTGCACAGTGCTTGCTGTGCTCCAGAGGGCACAAAGCAGTCTGGCCTGGTGCCCCTGACTATTTCTGCACAACACTCTGCATTTCAAACCTTTGCTCTGGCTCAGTGCAGAAGTGCAGAATTACAGGCCTTCCTGCCAGAGCTGTGTGAGGCACTGTCTGCTGCAGATGTGAGCTGACAAGCTGTCAGTGCCTCCCGCTGGCCTCGGTTCCCTGGCACAAGTGCCGTTCCTGAAGGACGCTGCCCTGTGCTGGAGCCTGCGGAGCAGCCCAGCTCCCTCCCGCTGGGCCAGAGCGCTGCACACACTGCTGACCCTGCCCAGGAGTGACAGAGCAGCCGGCACAAGAGCAGCAATGCTCAGCCAGGCCAGCAGCCCTGGGCTCCTGTTTGCCTTTCTCTCCTGCTGGGCAGCCTGCAGACGGCCAATGCCAGCAGTGTGTGCTGTGCCCAGCAGGGCTGCGCTTCCCCTGGGCACCAGCCAGCTGCCAGTTCGGCTCTGAGAGCAGAGGATTCGCCCGGTGCCAGGAGGAGGCATCCAGGGCTGGGCTGCTGCCCCTGGCAGCTGCAAGGGCCTCCTTCCAGCCCGCCTCTGCCCAGGCACCACTCAAGGCCTGCACCTGCCCTGCGTGTTTGGGCTGCCCCACTCCTTTGGTTTTGCCTGCAAATGCCAGTGCCCTTTCTGCTTCAAAAAGAAGCACCATGGCTGGGCAAAACCTGGCCAGTAGGCCATATTCCAAAGCCATTTAGAAACAACTGGCAATTCAGACGTAAACGTTGAGCTTTCTCACAGGGTCAGAAGGAGGGGAGTCTTCCAAATGAGTTGAGGTTTCAGAAACTTTATTTCTTTTCAATCCTAGTCTATATTCCCACTCTAAAATCCTTTCCAACTATCCCACTTTAAGGTGGTTGTGGAGGAATTGTTCCTGATGTGATTCTCACAGTCTTCTCTCTTCCTTTCTCTTCTTCCCTGAAATTATGAGTGGTACCAGGATGGAAGTAGGCTTAGAAGATGTTACAGGTTTTCAAACACAAAATGCTCTGTGCTTTTTTCCACATTTTTGGCATGGTGACAATTGAGGAAGTTCTAAAATACACTCCAAGGAAGAAATGGGCATTCACAGCTCCTTTGAATGTTGCCAAATTTTGTCCTACCGCAGTCAATAACATATCCTTCCCCAAAAGAAAATTTTGGCATTGTTGGCCACATCTCTACCTGTCAACTGAATAAATAAACAGCAGGAAAATTAGGAAAGGGATTAGAATTCGAACTTCACAGACCCCATAGGTCTGTGTAGGGATCAACCTCTGTGTCTCTCTGGAAAGACTGGTTGTGACAGACTATTTTTGAGAGAGCTACAAAACAGAGCTTCCATAGGAACGCATTCAAAAAATTTCTCTTTAAAACCCGCTGAGTATCTTCTCTCCAACACTTGTAAATCTGTTTTACAAAACACTTGCCAAGATCTCGATATTCCTTGGCTCACTGACAAAGTGAAACCAAGATCTACAAGCAGTCCTGGGAGGTTCTTCAGCTGACATCTTGGATCAGCCGATATGCATTCCTCTGTAACCCTCCAAAACAAAGTGATTAGGGGATGGGGTTGTCCAAACTTCTCCACCTTTGACAGCACAAGACAAAGAGTTTAAATTACAAGAAATTTCAAAAACCTAACGAATACTTATCATAAATAATTTCAATGAGCCAGAGCAGTTTCTTATAATGTGCACAACTTCATAGTCGAGGTACTGGGCTTCTACCCTCTACTGAAAAACTTGGTTTTATTGTCTAAGCCAAAGGCTTGAAGAAAAGAATTGACCAAAAGAAAGCCCCTCCAAATACCTTACAAGCCCCAATGAGAGAAGGAGTTATCAACAGTGAAATGTTTTTTATTGTTAAAGTTCAACACTAACTTTATTCAACATCTAAAACTTACTAATCTTCTTTGATCTAATCCTACATTTTTAAGAAATAATCTATTGCTCAGTGCCAGCAAAACTTAACTGTTCAATACTAATTTAAGTAGTTCTAAAAGCCTAACCTTGTCTTTGAAATAAAAATTCAGAGGCCACTGATTTATCAGGCTGGAGCAGATGTGTGGTATCAGGACTCTACTTATTGCTTGTCAAATTCAGATATTCGTCTCTGAATATGGGACAACTTTTTGTGGAAGTACTGCCACCTGCTCTTCATTTCAGAGTAGCTGAGGCTACCCTGTCAAGGAGAAAGCAAAAGAAAATTAGGGCATGCAAACATCTCTGCAGAGTTTAGAACCTGATGTCCTTTGCTTTAAAAAGCCTTGAGCCAGACTCAGCAGTACCCATGGCCCTGCAGGTCTGGTGTCACACACACCTGTTGTAACTGCTGATAATCTGCTAGGACTCAATGAAGCAGCATCTTCAAGACAAAAACCATGAACAATGTTTTACTGCCACTATAAAATGCAAACCTAGGTAAAACACTAAAAATACCTTCAGTTTGACTCTAGAGATTTTCTTCTTTGTGAGCCACCACCCTTCTGGGAGGTTTGCAAAAAGAAATTCCCAACTCCCAGCATCAGCCAAGATCTCCAATTAAGCCTCTCAATAGGGAATAGAAGGAGCACATGCTCCATGACTCTGCTTGGGACACACCTCACCTTACTGTTTGTTCACACACAGCTCAAACTGGGTTTTTTGGGCAGAGTGCTGCAAAAATCAGACCCAGCCACCAAGCAGTGTCTGAGCATATATGCCAATTCTGCAGTTTCCCTTTGTCTCACTGAGCAACTCCAGGGAATGCAAAACACTGCTGTGATGAAGCACAGCCTTCACAGTTTTATCCTTCTTCACCTGACAGGCTTCAGAGCCTGGAATCAGAGACTTCCACTGTTCATTAAACTGTCTGAAATTCTTGTTTATCTTGTCAATCTGAGAATGTGAATTCCTGTATTCCTCATACTCTGCATTGAAGTCATCCTTGTAGTGTTGCTCCAAGGAGACTATGGCAATGTATATTCTAATGGAAAAAATAGATCATTTTTCTGTGAGTGAACTCTAAGAGAAGATTCTAATGTGCTTCTATTCCATAAAGAACATGTGTAGTTTTACACCAACCACGTGGCAAATGTCAACCACAGACCCCGAAACTTCGAGTCAGGACTTGAAGTCTCTGGAACTAACTGTTTCTACATACAGGTTCATGTGATTGAAGAGAATGTAGTCAGGTAACTCCAGAAATCTGCCACATTTCTATGACACTTAGTTGCTAATACTTTACATTGTAGAGCTTTCCTTCATTAGCACATTTAGAAATTACTGGAACTAATTTCAAATATTAAAGGACCAACAAAGACCACAACTTCAGGAAGAGTAGAAACATTGGTAAATTATACTCTCTTTCTATGTAGGAAAAAACTTTTAAATTTACATTTACTTTTCAAAATCCATCTGCAATACATTTTTGGCTGTGCTTGCATTTATGAATTTAGTTACACAGAGTTGAACTTTTGAGCTGCATTTATGTCTGCGTATATAACAGTAAACCAGAGTTCATGATAATATTTGATTTCTAGTAGACAGCAGTTACAAAACTCTGCCTTGAATTGAGGTGCTTGTAATACAGCCATGGAAAAAACCTTTATATAAGTCTGAAACCACACCACCAAAAACCAAACTGTATCAATTCCTAAGGAGGGCAAAACTCATTAATGCTTAAAGCCAATGATGGGAGAAAAATTTTCTTTATTCCTTTCTAACTCAAATCAAGACAAGTGAGGTTTACCAAGCTCATGGTACAAATCCAAGATGAAGTGGCAATGAGAATAATAGACACCACTTCCCAACACTGACACACCAATGCTTCTGCTCCTCTAGGCCTGAACACCTGGTTCCTTTGGATGAGAAGAACTCCCTCCACATGGCAATAAATCCTTCACAGCCCCCAGAGATTAATTGCTACAAGCAGTAAATCTTTAACATGTTGAAATTCAGTAGCAAGACAGACAACAACTTGTGCCAGGGATGCATCCCAGGGCAGATGCACCCGACTGGTGTGCTGGTGTGTTCTGAAAAGGAAACTACAGATGTCTTTCAACATTTTGGGAGGTACCAGAGAAGAAAGAGCCTGCACTTCTGGCTTCTGCCCAGGGACATTTCCTAGCAAGAGCCCCACCACAGGCCTCCCTCAGCTGCTCCCTGCAGGGCCAGCCTTGCCCTCAGCCTTCCCACGGAGCATCCCTGGCTGTATCCAGTGGCACCCGGGCCCTGCCGCGCCTGCTCCCAAGGCCACAGCTGCCCCAGAGCCCCCGGGCTGCAGGAGGCCTGGCTGCCCTTGCCAACATCAGTGCTCTGGCACAGGCTGGCAGCAATTCCCAGTGTGTGACACCACACACACACACACACACTTCTCCCTCCCCTGCTGCCCTGCAAACAGGAGGGGGGATGCAGCAGCACTGCTGCAGCTGAGCCTGAGCAACTGCACTGCAGGAAGGGAGGGCCCGGCCGGGCCGAACCCACCTCGGGCTCATCTCAGCTCTGAGTCTTGGGGGGGCCAGGAAAACCTTTTCAAAACTGTCCTTTCAAAACTGGAAAGAGCTTCACATGGCACCCCACTGTGAGTGGCAAGGTGTCCTGGTTTGAAGGACAGGTGTCTGCCGTTAAAGACAGAAGTTTTCCTTTGAAATAGTGACTTTAATTCCACTCCTCTACAAGTATTATAAATGTTTGAATCAAGAACTCTGAGGCAGAGATAAGGGAGTAGGAATAACAGCCCTTTTACTAATATATCTAACTGTACAAGCAGAACCAATAGCAATTATTAAAATTACCAACAACACAGAACAGATAACTCGGTTCCAGTCCTTTCTTTAGCTGCAGGCACAGTCTCTCTGCCCTAGAGAAAGCGGGCGGAGGTGGGAAGGGCGGCAGCGGCCACGCCGGTCTCAGTGGGAGTAGCTGGAGCGGGCAGCTCCTCGCTCACCGTCTGTGTCCGGGTTATCAGCTGTGTCCGCAGAGGCAGGAGGCTGCAGCGGGGCAGATGCAGGGCAGGTGATCGCAGAGGGTCTGGCTCTCCTGCCTTCGGCCGCGTGGCTGCAGACGGGGGATCCTCCTCCGAGCTCGGGCGGAAACACGAATCCCCCTCCGGAAGCACGAGAGCCCCTCCTGAAGCCTTGCTCCCACCTACCCATTTTGTCTAGAGTCGTCAAAGGTCCTGGATGTAACCCGGCCAGCTCCATTGGCATGATAATGGGAAAAATTCTTTAAATTGACACAGTAATAGAAAAACACTCAACCCCCAACACAAGGTTTGGTTGCTATTTTACTCACCTCAAGTAGTCTGGTTGTTTCTATCAGAGCATGTGGAGCCAATGGAAGGATCTTTCCTTTCTCCTGCAGAAAAGCAGAATTTTGACACTCTTCTTCAAGAGATCTTTAAAAAGACAAAAATACCCACTGGATGGCCTTGTAAAAGTCCTTCAAAGCTTTCTTCTCACAGTAAATTACTCGGGAAAAGCTACAAAACTTAATGGGGCACACATAACATTCTCTGCAGTAGCCAGTTCCAGGCTTTAGAAAGAAGGCAAGTCCACTTTATTCTACAGGTTCTGCATTACCACAGTGTAAAGCCCAGCTCAGCTTTTCTGCTTTGAAGGCATGAGGTGGCATCTGCACAGCCATTCAAGTCACACAGCAACAGACGCAATTTCACAAAAGACAACAGCTTGAGATAGACAGAGGAGGAGAGAGAAACACCAACATGGAGGCTCTAACAACAAATAGAGAAAAAAGCTGGAATTCTTCTCATGCCATGTTTTTATTGCCACTTCCTTGCCCATTCCAGAGACCCAAAGTTTGGATGAAACTAAGTTTGAATGCAAAGTTTCTGTACTCTTGTCAGCAGGAAAGTCACAGTATGTTCAATACAACTGGTAATAACAGCTTTGCTAGGAGGATTTAATTTATAAAAGTGCATTTCATGTCATGGCTCAGTCCACACAAAAGTTTCAGCCTAAGCCCTAATTCGAAACACAGTCCAGATCTTTCCTTCACCAGCTGCTCAGAATTTTGTAAAGTGGCTCCTGAGGAACGATGCTCATGTATTTCTACATTCAAGCGGGAATCCTTCCAAAGTCATCCCAAGGTTTGCTGGTACCGTGTGTATGTCCAGAAGAAATGTGGAAAGACCATCTTAAAGCACCTGTCTCTACAAGCACACCACCACTTGCAAGAGGCATCTGCACAGTCTAAACATGCCTCCAGGCTAAACCCAACTAGCAATTTGCAAATTCAACCTCCAAAAGAGACAACGCACAAAGAAAACAACTGAACCCTACTGGGTATGCCCCTGTGCTCAGACATCTTTTGCATTTCTGTTTAGCTTTTCAATGTCATTTTCATTTGGAGGTACTTCTAAAGCTTTGGAAGAAAGGAATTCTGCAGCTAAGATGCAGAGGAGCTCATGGCACAGTTCAAACTAGAACTCCGGGAAACCCCAGCCCAGGTTTTGTAGCTTTTGGAGTTTCCATGGAAAGGCTGTGTTCAATGAACAATGATGAAATCATTGAGATTTGATCTACACATTTCAGAAAACTAGTCTGCAAAAATGTGTAATGGGTTTCTATCTTCAACATGCAGACTTGAAAGCCTGCTGGTGGAAAAAGTGGTTCCACTATCAAGAATGAGTTTACTGGAAATCAAATGAAAAGAAAATATCCACTCTCTGTGAGTTTCTAGTGCCAGGCACTTCTTTTTTACCAGGTTATCACAACAGCAATCTATTTCACAATTCTTTCCTCTTGATTGGTTTTGCACTACAAAGGGAGAATTTCTAAAGATGAAAAAATATACTCCTGTGGGAAGAACTTTCTGGAACTGAGGGGAAGGAGTAACCAATAGGGGAACAGAACTTGAACCAATTAACATAACAACACTCAGGACTGTGGGAAGAACACACAGGTTTGCCCTAAGTTAAAAATTGTCTCCTAGGGCTTGAAATCAAGGCCTGGTTCCCTCTTGATGAAATCTGGCAGTAATGCACTGCAAAACTCACCAGTACAGACAAACACCCAGAAACATCAGAAACCGAGTAGCAGACAAAACTGCTAGAGAGGTGGCAGGACAAAGCATCTTGTTGGCAGTTCTATCCAAAGATGTGAACCCTTCCAAATCAGTCACAGAACATCCTAATGAAAACAATCAATTAGCAAAATCCTTAAATGTCTGATTTTGTTGTGAAGGGTGGTGGCTAACAACAACAAGTTAGAGAGCCTCAAACAATAATGAATCAAGCTATGGAAGATACATATAAAGAAACCCATTGGGGTGTTGAGGATTTCGGTAGACAACTAGGAAAGGCAGCTACTTGGTGTTAGGCTGACATGGACTGTGACAAGTGAAATATCAAATCTACTTGCAGAGCAATGCACAGCTTTACAAAAGACTGCCATTAGAGATTGCAAAAAAAAGAAATTATGCAGGATATTCATGCCAAAGAGATTTTTCAGAGCTACCTCAACACAAAGGGTATAAGTACATATTAAGTTTAGTAGACACATTTTCTCTGTGGCTAGAGGCTTTTCCACTTCATACCAACAAAGCTAGAGAAGTACCTCAAGTAATAACACAAGAAATAGTACTCAGGTTAGGGATCCCATTTGGAATGTCATCAGATAGAGATTGTCATTTTGTAGCTGAAACTGTACAAAATCAATGCAAAACACTCCCAGTTACATGGGACCTACTTAGAATATGGAGGTCGCACTGCAGCAGCAAGGCTGAGAGAACAAATCAGAGTCAAGGAAGACAAAAGAATTGACCCAGCTCCCCAGAGGGAAATCAGCCCCAATGCAGGGGGAGCAAGAGTGGAAAATAGAGTCAACTGATAATTTGAAGTTTAGACTTGCAAAAGCATGAAAATATGACTTCTTTATGCTGTGTAGAATTAGTTAGAAGATTTGCCATGAAAGGAAAGATAAGTCATGAAGGGGTAACCATGAAAAATCCTCAGTGTCAGCACACTCTTGACGGCTGCACTCTTGTATTCTCTGCCAAGCAGCAGCAGTGACCAGGCCAAGTGCAGGCACCCCAGTAGAATTCAGCCCATGGTCCCCAGAGCAGAGTTCCTTGTTCTGCTGCACTGCAGAGGTGTAGGAGCACCCCTGCCCATGGAACAAAAGGACCCAAGTCTCGGGGTTTAAGAGGTGACATTTTCTTGAACTTCACTTGAAGGAGAACAGAAAGGCAGCAACAGCTCAAGTGTTCAATCAAAAAACAATCCAAGATGACTCAGGTACGAGGGCTTAACATCTCTGGCATGGAGAAAATTGAGAAAATTCTAAAATACTCTCCAAGGAAGAAAGGGGCATTCAGAGCCCCATTTGAGTGTAGCATTTATTGTCCTCCCTCCAGCAATTTCATATCCTTCCCAGAAGGTGGTTATGGCATTGCTGACCACTCCTCTACCCTGTCAGCTGAATAAACCAACGTTAGGAAACTTATGAAAAGACTGGACTTCAAAGTCCACAAAGGTCTGTGCAGTAATCAACATCAGTGTATCTCTAGAAAGCCTGGTTGTCACCTTTTTTGAGACTATTTTTGAGAAAACTACAAAACAGAGTTTCCATAGGGATGCATTCACCCAATTTCTCTTTAGAAACCCATTGAAGTGCTGTCTTGGGTTGCAATGCAAGATGTAACCAAAAGTCTGTGTTCCATCACCATCTGTTGAAACCCAGTGGGACAGTGTTTATCTTTTCCACCACTCATCCTTCCTCCAGGGAAATAATCTGCTGTTAATGAGCCAATGAACCCCACTGCATGACTGATAAAATTACATCATCCCATTGGGAGATGCTTCACCCAGGGAGAGGAGCTAAGCATTTTCTACCTAGATAAAAGATGAGATTTGAACCATCAGAGCAGCCTTTTGCACTGGATTTTCAGAGGAAAACCAGGCCATTCTACATCATCATTATGGAGAAAACCTGCATCCTTCTACATGACCACTGCTTTAACAGCACCATATCTGTCACTCCAGGAGGACTTCAGCCACCAGTTAATTGGACTGCTACCAACACCCTGACTTACTGATGGGGTGTCAGGTTTTATGCTGACTCTGTTGGTGCTTTTTTCTATTTATTTCTATTACTGCATGTTTATTTTAATTTTCCTACTAAAGAACTCTTATTCCTATACACATTCCCATACCTTTGTCTGAGAGCTCTCTCATTTCAAAATTCCAATAATTTGGAGGGAGAAGGTTTACATTTTGCATTTCAAAAGAGGCTCCTCCCTTCCTCAGCAGACACCAGTCTTTCAAAGCAAGAGAAGAAGGAATTTCAGGAAAAAAATTTATTCTTATCATAAAGAATTTGCTACAAAATTTTCTTAAAAGCCGGACAGCTTCATAGCAGAGGTACTGGGCTTCTAAACTCTACTGATAAAATTAATTCAGTGGACAAACCCAAATCTTGAAGAAAAGAACTGACCACAAGAAATCCACTACAAATATGATGCAAATGACAATAAGAGAAGGAGTTAAGATTAATGCAACTTCTTTATTATAAAAGTTCACTACTAAATTCTGTAATCGTAAACAAACTCATCCTAAATTTTTGAACAAGTATTGATCTACTCAATACTAACTTGAATAACCCTAAAACAACTGATCTTCTTTTTGAAATAAAAAAGTCGGAGCTCATTGATTTCTTAAGGCTGAAGCAGAGGACTGGTGCCAGGAGTCCACTTGCTGCTTGCCAAACAAAGATACTCATTGCTGAATGTGGGACAGTTTCTTGTGGAGATACTGGCACCTACTCATCATCTCAGAGTAGCTGGGTCTACCCTATGAAGAAGAAATCAAAAGAAAATTAGGGCAGGCCAACATTTGTGCAGAATTTGAATTTCATGTCCTGTGCTAAAAAATAGCCTTGAGGCAGACTCTGAAGGTTACTAAGCCCAGCAGGTCTGGTTTTACTCATGTAAAACAGTAAAAATGCACTCAGAGATACTTGACTGTAGAGATTTTTTTCTCTGTGAGCCACTGCCCTTTTGGGAGCTTTGCAAACTGGGACACTTGTAATACAGGCCTATAAACAAACTCCAGGCAAGTCTGAAAACAAAACTACAAAAAACCCAAACCACATCAGCTTCAAAGAAGAGCAAAACTCATTAATGCTTAAAGCCAATGATGGGAGAAAAATTTTCTTTATTCCTTTCTAACTCAAATCAAGACAAGTGAGGTTTACCAAGCTCATGGTACAAATCCAAGATGAAGTGGCAATGAGAATAATAGACACCACTTCCCAACACCGACACACCAATGCTTCTGCTCCTCTAGGCCTGAACACCTGGTTCGTTTGGATGAGAAGAACTCCCTCCACATGGCAATAAATCCTTCAAAGCCCCCAGAGATTAATTGCTACAAGCAGTAAATCTTTAACATGTTGAAATTCAGTAGCAAGACAGACAACAACTTGTGCCAGGGATGCATCCCAGGGCGGATGCACCCGACTGGTGTGCTGGTGTGTTCTGAAAAGGAAACTACAGATGTCTTTCAACATTTTGGGAGGTACCAGAGAAGAAAGAGCCTGCACTTCTGGCTTCTGCCCAGGGACATTTCCTAGCAAGAGCCCCACCACAGGCCTCCCTCAGCTGCTCCCTGCAGGGCCAGCCTTGCCCTCAGCCTTCCCACGGAGCATCCCTGGCTGTATCCAGTGGCACCCGGGCCCTGCCGCGCCTGCTCCCAAGGCCACAGCTGCCCCAGAGCCCCCGGGCTGCAGGAGGCCTGGCTGCCCTTGCCAACATCAGTCTCTGGCACAGGCTGGCAGCAATTCCCAGTGTGTGACACCACACACACACACACACTTCTCCCTCCCCTGCTGCCCTGCAAACAGGAGGGGGGGATGCAGCAGCACTGCTGCAGCTGAGCCTGAGCAACTGCACTGCAGGAAGGGAGGGCCCGGCCGGGCCGAACCCACCTCGGGCTCATCTCAGCTCTCCCCTCACCCCGCCCATCTCCTCCTTGTGCTTCCTATCTCCATGCTGCACATGTACTGTTAAATAATGTCTGTACTATTGACTCTGCAATATGGGCTTGTTTGCACCCGAATTCAGGCAGAGGCTTCTCTTAACAATCAAATCTTTACACCACGGTTATCCACGGTGAAGCTGTGAAAAGCAGCACATTAATACCTTCATTGAATTCCCAGGGACATTACTGCTTTAGCCTCTGCAGTCCTCTTCACTGCTTGTTCGAATTGGGAGTCTTCTGCTCACAAGTGCTGGGATACTAGAGCTCCAAAACTTGTCTCTTTCTTGCACTTCAGGAATGCAGGGGGAAATGGAACGAACACTTGGAAACAGGTATGGATGAGAATGGGATGACAAAGCCAGCAGCCAGGAAGACCAGTGGCCACCAGCTGCTGGCTGGATGCAACTGGGCTACTGGTCAATCGCTCTGCTTCTTACTTGTCCTAGGACTTGTAAAGCCAGAAGCCAGAGGCCATTTCTGCAATAATAACAAAATAATTCATTAATCTATGATCAGGATCAGGTTCTGCTCCCATTCTAAAAAGCAGCATTTCTGAACTGTCAGTGGTTGAACAAAGCACATCTTTCTAAACTGAAAATAGCTGTCAAACCTGGAAGTCCTGCAGGTAAATATCTGCTCTATTGCCTTCCTAGTTTCACGTCTTAGGACTTAGAACATCTTTCACCAAGTCTACTGCTAAAAGGCTTTGGGAGGTAGACACTCCCTTCTGCAGCTCCATCAAAGGCTTCCCCAAAATGGGGAGGTCCAATAAGTTTTCTCTAGCTCCCAATTCCTGTTTGTACACACCAGGAAAAGACTCAGTGCTTGCTGTCACACACTCATGTGATTTACCTGGCTGTTTTAGGGTTTCACCTGTTAAAGACAAGATCAGTGATTCACTGACACAACCCAGGAGTACAGGGTGTGGTGGATGCTTGTGAATTCTCATCAGGATGAACAAAGACATCAGTCACATGCCAGCAAATTCTTGTGCTTTTGGGTGCAGCTGCCTTTACTGCAGCAGCCACTCCACTCTTTAGACTCAAAAGCTGATGGCTAAAATATTCTTAGATTTGTACAAGAGACTTTCACAAGTGGTGACCTATGAGCCATTCCTTTTTCTTCAGTGCACTTCCATCGTTTCCCAGCTCCTCCCAAGGACCTTCTCAAAGGTGCTTGTTTGGGAGGTAATAGAAAAATCTTATGAGTGCCTAGCAAGTAGTTCTGAAACAATAGATGAAATAGAGATGTTAGCAGTCTTTGATATAGACACTGAAAATAGTTATGTTAAGGTTTGAGGCCTCTTTCTTTGTTTAGATAATACCAAATGCCACAAATAACAAAGAACCAGCAGACATCCTGTCCCAAGCCTGGCAGGAAAGGTCTGAAGATAAGGGTTACAGATAAGAAAGCCATAAAACATGGTAATTTAGTAGTTCCTATAGGTTGCATGCAAATATTAGGAAATTAGTGTGTTGTACTAGATTGGTTATTGGAAATTAGAATATTCATCATAGAAGAATACTTATTGTATTGTAAATGGAAAATTGCTCTCTTGCCTCTGATCTCTAACCTCTCTCTCTAAGCTCTCTCTTACCCCCTTGCTCTTATCACTCTCCATGCTCTACACTCTCACTTACACCCACGCCTTATAATAAAATACAAACCTGAAGAACAGAAAATAATAAGCTCCTGAGTCTGTCCAGCGACCGTCCAACAACCAACCCCCACAGGTGCTGGCTCACAAAACACAACACATGGACACAAGCTCCCCACTCCCACAGAAGACTTCAGGAGTGAGGATGGATAGAACAGGAGAGCCATGCTGTTCCCAGGCAGAACAAAGGTGGAGAGAAATAAAGGCAGAGAAGAGAGAGAAGGAATATCACAATTCTGTAGATGCCAAATTGGTCTGGCCATGTGGGTAGTGTAGATCTGGAGTAAACAATGAGAATGAAAGCCAGAGAGAGGGAAAAGAATGAGAGGGCCCCATCTGCCTCACCCTGCTGCAGCCCCTTGTGTGCAGTCAGCTTTTGACACATTTTTGTCATGCATGCAGAGCCAGCCCTTTGAGCCATTCTGCAGGAAATGAGTTGAGGCTGGGGACTGAACTCAAGTCTCCAGGCAGAGCAGAAAGTTGGCTCAGGACAGTGCTGCTCCACCCCTGCAGGACCTTCTCTTCTGATCACAGCCTTCCTGACAAAGCAGTCAGAGTGCCTGAGGCAGAGAATGCTTAGGCCTGGTCCTGCACATTCACATCACAGCTTTTACACCATTTTAGCAGAATGCTAAACCTTAATACACAGTAGGGAATGTTAAAAATGCATCAAATACCTGAGCAGATTTTGCTGGAGCATCTCTCCCAGAAGGCCCTGGAGATGTCACCTGGCTGGTGCTGGTGGGGGTCTGAGATAGAGCTGATTTTCTGTAAGGATGGTCAAACATTTCATGTTACAAGGCCTAAATAAAGACTGTCATAGTTCTATCCTTGCAGGAAAACAGACCTTCAGTGTCAGGACTCAAGGAAACAGCATGAAGCTGAGTTAAGGGAGCTTTAGGCTGGATATCAGGAAAATGTTCTTGCCCCAGAGGGTGCTGGAGCACTGGAACAGGCTCTCCTGGTCAGTGGTCACAGCAGCAGGAGCTCAAGAAGCATTTAGATAACACTTTTGAGCTCAGGATGTGATTCTTGTGGTGTCCTGTGCAGGGCCAGCAGTTGGACTCCATGGCCCTGATGGGTTGCTGCTGACTCAGCATATTCTAATAAGCTAGGCTTCATTTCCCAAGGTGTTTTCTCTGAAAAGGCTCTTTTCCTTCCTCTAAAGACTGAACTTACCTAGAAAGTATTAACTTCAAATTCTCTCTATCGATTTTACTGTAGCCAGGCCAATCAATCTGAAGGGTTTGAAATAAATGTTCCTTCAGACTGAAGGAATTTTCCTTTGGATTCAGGTTGGCTACCTACAGGCAGACATGTAAGAAAACAAATGTTCATTATGGTTGCTATATGCAAATTACAGAAATCCAATTGGTTCTGAAAAGCTGGTTTTGGGCACCCAACTGGAACTGAGCAATATCCTTTGGTAGAGAGATGAATTATCCCTTTATCCTATGAGTTTGAAGCCATATTAATTTTTTTACACTTGGAAACAAACAAGGAGCTCTATTCATATCTAGCTAGTGTTCCTTTGAAAACAATACTTAGTGCTTCTTATAGATGAGGAATGAGTTGAGTCTTGCAATTAAGGGATGATACTATGTGTATGTCAAGGGAAATTTTATTGATAGTTATGTGTTTGGGATTTGTTGTTTAGATGTCCTCTGTTCTCCCCATAGTCTCCTTCCCCCAGGTAGTTGCCAGGGGACAGCCTTGGTAGCTGGGACATGCAGAGGGAGGACATGTGCCTCTGCCCCTTGCATGGGGTATCTGGGAGGAGGGAAGGCTTGTTACTCTCACCAACACCCAGTGGGCTGTCCTTGTTTTGTTATTCAGTCCTTTTGCTGTGTTTTGTTAAGGTTTTTAATACACCTTTGAAATTTTTAAAAGACAGTTTCATTTCTCACTCTGCTATAATGTGTAAGGAGAGGTGGTCAGGCCCAGAGTCCCTCTCCCTGTGGCAGAGCCAGGGTTCATTCCAGACAAGTCCTGCCATGAGAAGGCAGTGCACATGGCTTGCTGTATTCCTTTGAAAACCAATGAGGTTCATGTCTTCCTCAGGACAAATACAAAATCTGCTCTAAAGGTAAAATGGGGTAGTAAAACCTCAGGACCATGACTATCAAATGTGCTGATTCAGAGTTCATCAGCTGACACCTGCTCAGAGTTCCATAGCAAAGCCCACAGGAAAAGCCTCCATGAGTTTGACTCCTACAACACACTGAATAACTCATCAACACACCACCATCTCTCAAAATCTGAGCTTTTTCTTTCTTTTGAAAGCATGATAAATACTGCTAATTTGGGTCTGTTCTGATGTCTGTCTCCCCCAGCTTGAAAAAATATAAAAATAACAAATATCCTCAGAATCAGGAATTCATGTCTTAAAAGCAGAACAAAGGTTGCATTGGAAGGAAAGCAAGTGTGTTTATACCAGATCTCAGCAAGCTGAGGCTGCTCATTTTAGATTTATACAAGAAAAAACCCCACTAGCTCTGATGTCCAGAAAAGCCTGAGCAAGGCATTTCAGGGTGGAGTGCTGCTCACACAGCCCTTTCAGAATACAAACCAGTACCTTGAAGCAGTTCATACCTCATACAGGAAATTGCCTCCAAGGAAATCTCCTTAAACTTTGCAATGGAATAGGAGAAAATGTTTTCACCCTTTATTTTCTGAAGAGCTGATCTTTGAAATTTTGTAATCAACTTGAAACCTAAATGTATTACTTCAGTTGGGATGGCAGAACATGGCTCATTAAATTGTGAATTTGTGTCTTCTGGGTGAAAAATCCTGCTACTGATCTGAGCAAGCACAGTAACAAACTTCACTGGTTCAGGGAATGAGTTCTTAAATGTCAATGTGGGATCAACTGAAATGATATCTCTGTTGAATCTATCTTCCTTGACTATGTTCCCAAACACTTTTTTCCTAGCTAAAGAGGAAATATTCCTGCTTGATACATTAATGCTTGCATAATCCTACTACAGCCTATGTGGACAGGTAATATTTAAAATGGAAGGAGGGAGCTACTGCATCTTTCAATGGGTGTGCATCTTATGAATGGTTGTGAGAGAAATACCAGTGGAACTTAACTCAAAGGGGTATTGGAAAAGACTCTAATTTAAACAGGCGAGGAAGTAGTAAAATATGAGCAGCAGAATCGAGTGCTGGAAGAATTGCTGGCACAAGCTCCACAATCTCACCTGCTGAAGGATCTTTCCAAGGGAATCCTTGTCCTTTTGCCTGACTCCGTCTCTCTGTAGGCGGGCAAGTAACTCTGGCTCCTTGTAATCCCTCAGAGCAAGTAAATGAATCACCCTGTCCCTGTAGGGTCGGCCATAAACAGCAGCGCAGCCACTCCAGTCAATGTCTGCAAGTCTCACAGGCACCATCCTCTTCCTCTCAGGCACAGAACCTGAATCGTTTCCTTGCCCTCCTCTGACCTCTGCTTTTTCTCCTAAAGTCAGGGAAAATCAGAATAAAATAGTTCAAATTGGAGATTTTGGAAGGCACGGAAGTTGATTCAAAAGTATGTACCAAGACTACTGAACCTCTATTTCTTTGTCATTTACAGATCTGCAAGTATCCAGATAGTAAAGCATTAAAAAGATACAGTCATTAAAAGATGGTAAAGGAGAGGTGCTGGATGGGAGGGTTTTTGTGAAAAATTCTTTATATGCGTGGTGTTTTTATATGATTCCCCCAGTTTGTAAACCCAAGCATTGAGCTATGTCAAGAATGACATGGACAGTGGGATTAAGTGCATCCTCAGCAAGTTTGCCAGCACCAGAGGCATGGGATGCCATGCAGAGGGACCAGGACAAGATTGGGATGTGGGGCCCTGGGATCTTCATCAGATTCAACAAGACCAAATGCAAAGTTCTGAATCTTTGGATTTAGGACAGCCCCTGGCACAAAGAAACACTTTGGGCATGAAGGTGGGGAGGACTTGGAGGTGCTGGTGGATGAGAGGCTGGATAGGAGAAAAAAACCACACAGATATTCAGCAAAAAATAAAAAGGAAGCATATCTAAAAGAGGTCCATCGGTTTAGTATCCTTTGCACTTTGATTGTGTGACTCCTTTTCTGCCTGGGGCCTAAGGTCTCTGGGCATCTCTTTGGCTTTGCTCATGGCAAGTATTTTATCAAAATCCAAAGCACGGGATTTTTTCACACTCTCCAATTCTGTTTTCTCACCTTTGGACTTGGGAGTCTTCACCTGCACCCGGGCAGGCACTGGGATTCCAGAAGGAGTCTGAATTTTATCTTTTTCTTGTACCTCAGGGTTGCAAGTGGAAATGGAGCTGACAGTTGGAGGCAGGTTCAAAGCTGAACAGGATGTGGAAGGAAGGAGCAAGGACAAAGGAGAGTGGCCACCAGCTGCTGGCTGGACATCACTGGGTTTTCGGTTGACCCTCTGCTTCTTGCTCATCACAGAACTGTTTAAATCAGAAGCCAGAGGGCGTTTCTGCAAAAATAATCAGAACTAGTTTTGCTCCCATTCTGAAAAAGCTGCATTTCTGAGCTGCTAATGGTTGGAAATACACCTTTCTTACCTAAAACAGACTGTCAAACAAGGAGATGCTGCAGGTTAATGTGTTCCCTATCTCGTTCCCACTTTCTCACCTGACTGTTCAGCAAGTCCTACTCCCACTCTGTAGCTAAAAGGCTGTGGGAGAAAGACTCTGCCTTCAGCAGCTCTATCAAAGGCTTGTCCAGGATGGGGAGCTCAGGTTAGTTTTATCCAGCTCCCTGTCTCTGCTCAGACACAGCAGAAGCACACTCAGCTCTGGCTGTCACACACCCACACCATTCACTGCAGCAGCCCCAAGAAGCGCCGGGGCGGCGCTGAGCCCAGCGTGCCCAGGGCAGAGATGGGAACAGCAGAAAGCAGCCCCAGCCCGGCTGCAGTGCCACTGCTGCTGCTCTCCAGAGCAAACCCTGCATCACCCTGAGCCTCTTCCCTCCCGAGCAGCCACTGCTGCCACCCATGCACATCAGCAGCTCAGAGCAGGAGTGCCAGACACGGCTCTGTGCCAGCCTGCTGACAGAAATCCTGTGGGCACGGAGACAGGTGGGAAGAGGATTCTGGGGCTGCAGCATTTCCTGCTCTGGCTGGAACGGAGCTAGGGAAAAACAGAGCTGTGTCCTCCCTCCTCTATTTGAAGGAAATTCTTTCATACATATAGAATATACCTTTTATGGACTATGCCAAGCTTCTTTCAAGAGGTTTGCCTTGCTCTCTCACATTAGGGAGAAAACAGGCCCCCTCTTGATTTTAAGCCTAAAAATTTAGAGGTATTCCCTGATGATTCACAGTCCCCTCTTCAAACATGGGATGCCCTGAATGAGAATGTGGGCCTAAATGCTGCCCAGGACAGAGAAAGAAGATTCCTACAAATGCATCACTACTGTAATTTGTCCTTCTTCTAGATTTCCCTAAGATTTCTATTCAAACAGTAGCACTGGGATGTCAATGCCTGTTTTAGGTACTAGAGCTTCCAGACCATCAAGAGCCCTTCACAGACACAGCCAGGTACCAAAACCATGTACCTACCATGTCCTTCATATGCACTGTGAGAAGCAATCCATGTGTGCAAGCTTGTTGCAGGCTTTGGAAAGCTAATAGTGTATTACAAAATATCTTGAAAAGCATGCAGGAATCCCATTAGAAGTACACTTTTCAGGTTTTGATGATAGTAACACAACACTACTGCTTCATATCACAGCTTTGACACCAAAAGCAAGTGGGATAATACATAATACATGCTAGGTAATGTTTCAAAAATTGACAAAATACCTGAGCAGTCCTCAATGGAGTATCTCTCTCAGAAGGTCCCAGAGATGATGCTTGGCTGGTGCTGGTGGCATTCTGAGATGGAGCAGTTTTTCTGTAAGGAGGGTGCAATATTTCAGCTTGCAAGTCAAATATACCAGTAGTCACAGTTCTGTCCTCGCAGGGAAAACAGGCCTTCATTTCCCACAGGGTTTTCTGAAATGGTTGTGGTCCTGACTGAACTTACGGGAAAAGGTTCACCTCCAACATCTGTCTATCACTCTCACTGTAGCCAGGCCAATCTTCCTGAATGTCTTTAAAGAAATGTTCCTTCAGACTGAAAGTCTTGTCTTTTGCATCCAGGTTGGCTACCTGTGGGCAGACATTTAAAAGAGAAATGTTCATTACACCTAAGTGCAGACTACAAATGTAAAACTGCTAGTGCAAATCCAAAGCAAAGCTGAAGAGAAATACATACACCAATTTTTCAGGACTTTGTTTCAATGTGAAGAACAAAGCAGCTGTCATGTAAGAGGCAACAATATTAAACAAGTGTAGTCCATTTGGGCTGTAGAAATTTGGATGTAAGTAAATCCAAACTGCTGCATGAAATCTCTCCCTGCACTAGGTATCCAGGTTTTTTGGTCTTTATGGCAGCTTTGAGAGTCAATGCACACTAGGCCAGAACTCTCAGTCCTCACCATTTGAAATAAACAGAGAGGCCACTTTTTTCTTCTCTGTTTCCTTTTCATTTCAGTAAGACCTGAAGAGCACCATCTCCATGGGCAAATCCATATTTTTCCACCCTCATGAGGACACCTGCTGCCCTCTTGTTTCACGCAGCTACATTGCCATGGCAGAGCACAGCCTGGGCCTTTAATGGGGCAGGTTTTCATCATCCCATGAAGCACCACATGGCACTGGTCTCCTCAAACAGAGCTGCTTTTCTTTCTCACATGCCTGCTCAGAGGAAACTACAGATTCCTATGGAAGAGTTGTAGGTGATTATCTAGCTAAAGCCATACTTCAAAAGCTTAAAAGTAACAAAGATACCAGAATCAGGAATTCACTTCTTAAAAGCAGAACTGAGGTTGTGTTGGACAAGAAGAAAGGCTATGCCTATAAGATCTCTGCCAGTTCTCGCTACTAATTTTTCATATATAGCAAAAAAAACCCAACACCACCTCCCTATGAAGTTAAGAAAAATGTGAATAGTAGTTTTAAGGATGTAGTGCTGTTCACACAGCCCTTTCAGAATGCAAACCAGTACCTTGAGGCTGTTCACACTGCAAACAAGAAACTATACTTCCAAAATCTCCTTAAACATTGACAACAATAAAGGAATAGGAGTTTGGTTTTTTTTCAATTTTTACCCTCCAAGGAGCTGAGCATTGAAATCTTATAATCAACATGAACTGTAAATGGGCTACATGCATTGGGATGGCAGACCATAGCTCTCATTAAATTGTGCATGTTTTCAGTGTTAAAAAACCCTGCCACTGCCCTGGGCAAACACAACAACAAACCTTACAGGTTCAAGGAATGAGTTCTTAAAAGTCATTGTGGGATCAACTGAAACTATCCACGTTGATTTTGACTCCCTGCACTAGGTCCAAAACACTTTTTTCCTAGCTGAAGTGAAAATATTCCTACTTGTTATGTTAATCCTTGCATAATTCAGCAACAGCCTATAGGGATGGGGAATATTTCAAAAGGAAGGAAAGAGCCACTGCATCCTTCAATCAGTGTGAATCCTATGAATAGCTCTGATAAAAATGTGCCAGTGGAACTAAAAGGAGAACTGGAAAAGTTACCAAAAGTGCACAGGAAAGTGATGATTCAATCCACATGACAGCAAAGAAACCCTGTGCTCAAAGTTGGGCCACCACCTCTATCATGCAGGATTTGCCTGGAACACCCTTCCCTGGAAGGCAATCCCCACAGATTCCAGCAGATGCCGAGTACCATTGAGAGGCCACCTACTCCACTCTAAGGAAATACTGCCTTATGCAGTTTCCAAAATTGTCTCCTCAGATATTTTTCTCAGGAAATTTTAAATACCGCAACAAACTGTTTCACCCAATTGAGAATTTTACCCTCTGAAGTTACTCCATGAAGCAGTCAACGAGTGCAAGGAAAAGAGAGAGGCTGAATAAGGCGTGAGAAGCAACAACATTACAGAGAGGTTCTCTTTGCCAGCTATTCCAACAAAACAACAATGCTTCAAAACTTTTGAAGGTTTTTTCTCTCCTGTCATGGGCTTTCAGCTGGGGGGAAGCTGGGTAAAGTTTATGGAAAAATTTAAGCAAGGAGCATTTCCTAAGCCTCTCATGAGTTTCTAATTGAAACCCTGAAGTAAGAGAATTAGCACTGCCAGTACCAACTCCAGAATCTCACCTCCTGAAGGATTTTTCCAAGGGATTCCTTGTTCTTTTCCACAACTCCCTCTCTCTGCAAGCGGGCAAGTAGCTCTGGCTTCTTGTAATTCTTCAGAGCCAGTAAATGAATCACCCTGTCTCTGATTGGACATTGAGAAAGAGTACTGCAAAGTCTGGGGAAGAATTTTGCAGGGTTCGTTGGCATCGTTCTCTTCCTCTCAGGCACAAGATCTGCAGTGTTCTGTGGGGCTTTCCTGAGCTCTGGTATTTTAACTTCAGGAAAGGAAAAACAGAAAAAGAATTGTCACATGGGGACTTTGGACAAAGCAAGGAAGTGCATTCAAAAGGACTGTTAAACTCTATTTGTTCAGCATTTATGGATCAGTAAGAAGCCATTCAGTAAAGCATTAGGAAGAAACAGTCATTAAAAAATCTTGTACTGGAGTGACACTGGAGGGGAGTTTTTATGAAAAATTATTTTTATGCATGGTGGCTTTATATGATATCCCCAGTTTGTAAGCTCAAGCACTGAGCTATGTCAAGAATGACATGGACAGTGGGATTAAGCGCACTCTCAGCAAATTTGCCAGCACCAGAGGCATGGGATGCCATCCAGAGGGACATGGAGAACCTTGGGAAGTGGCCCTTGGGAACTCCATTTGATTTAACAAGGACAAATGCAAAGTGCTGCATCTTTGGGTTTAGGACATGCCCTGGGTGTCAAGGCAGGCTGGGGGATGAAGGTCTGGAGGGTTTGGGGGCTCTGGTGGATGAGAGGCTGGGCATGAGCTGGCAGCCCAGAAAGGCAGCCGTGTCCTGGGCTGCATCAGGAGAAGTGTGGCCAGCAGGTCGAGGGGGGAATGTGACACACCAGGCACTGTCTTGAAACCAGGAGCTCGTGCTTGGTAGCTGATGGAGACTTCATGAGTGTTGGTGAGAAATCTGGGAGCTTTGTCCCTTCCATCAGACACACAGAGACTGACCTTTCTTTGCACGCTCCTTTAACCTTTCAATGTAGGTCAAATTTTTAATGCTTTTCTCCATTTCCTGTTCCTTGGACCATGCCTCTCTGATACTTGCCTGCAAACCTAATTGCACAAACATCAGATAGTTTAATTATTTAGAGCACTGAAAGCTTGCCAGTTGTTGAGTGAAGGCACTACTAATATTTTGAGAAGTTAAATCCAACGTATAGAAAGTTCCCACAGCATTCAAGCAAAACACTTCTTAAAACCATACATCTGCATGACTTCTAAAAATATTACCTGAAGCCATAATCAAGCATTAACCTGAAAATTAGGAAAGAGTTCTTCACACAGAGGATGGTCAGGCATTGGGACAGGCTCCCCACAAGGCTGCACCAAGTCCACCAGAGCTTGGGTAGCATTTGGGAAAGGTCTACAGGAATGTGGTGGGATTGCTGGGGAGAGAGGTAGACTTGCATATCCTTGTGGATCCATTCCAGCTCAGCACATTTTCTGATTCTGTGACAAAGCCCAATCTCTAACTTGTACTGCATGGAGCATGTTGCAAGGGCACCCTGTACCCTACCAGCAACCAGACCTGTCTCAGCTGAGTTTCTCAGTGCCAACCCAAAACAAAACTTGCCAGCCCAAGTTCCACAATTATCTCACTACTTTCAGTTCTCAATCCCCATTAATGAACGTAAAATATTCCCCTAGGATCTATGTAAACTATCACCAAGAATCACATAAATCGTCACGCACATGTGAAACAGAACATCCCCAACGAGAAATTTGTGAGTTTAGTTTTGTCTCTCCAAAAAGCCACGATGCTGCTGCCTTAAAATGCTCTGCACTCAGCTAAGGCAGAGCAAGATCTGCACTTCCAGTGGCAGGGATGTCCCTGCAGGCAGGTGACTGCAGCCACAGCCAGGTGAGAGCCCATTTCTCTCAGGGCAGCTGCTGAGCCTAGTTCAGCTCACTGCTGCAGGCAGCACCACTGAGTGCCTGCAAGGAGAATATCCACCTCGTGTCTGCCTGGAGCCAGGCTCCCTGGGGAAACAGCACTCAGAACAGACCAATAGCAAGTGGAATCACTTAAGCACATTGTGATTTGCAGTCAGTTGTGGAATCCGAAGATGACATCATTATTTTTCTTTCACTTTCCTTGAAAAGAACCCAAAACTATTTTGTGGCAACACTTACCTATTAATGGCCAAGACCAAAATTAAGCAATGTTTTCCATATTGATCTTACAAAATTCTACATGGGACTTCCTCAAGGTCATTTTTTTGTCAATTTCCAATTAAGTTTAACAGATAAGCAGAGTGCCTACGTGCTCCAAAGTCCAGTTTTGCAACACATTAGCTGCCAACCCAGCAAACTTAAGTGCATCGGGTGGTCCAAATCTGCACCTCAATACTCAAAATTCTAACCCATCATGAAGTATGGGAACAAGGAAGGAGTGGCAGGCTTTCCAAGAGGAAAGCAGCCCAATGGCTGAATGCAGTGACAAGAGATTGCAAGGCTGACCTGAGGACAAACCACCTACAGCTGAGATCTCTGAACACACCCCCTGCCCCAAGAATATACCCCCAAAATGAATTGCCAAGTTGAAATTCTTACAGGCATTGAGCAAAACATGAAAAGCAACCCTACCTCCAAGTGGGTTGTACAATTTGGCAACCTGCACACTTCCAATGTGTGATGCCTCACTGTCATTTGGCTGAAAGGAAAAAAGAAATGTTCTGTAAAACCTACAGCCAACACTCAATTCCTGGTGATTCATCAGGCTTTAATTTTAAACAAGAGCTCTATTTGAAAAGTTTTGCTGTCCCATCACTACGAACATCTGCTCTGACACAATTCTCCCTCTGACAGCAGCTGGCTACAAAACTGCCCTGAGACAGTGACCATCACTTAGCCTCCAATGCAACCAAGTGCTCAAGCAGCAAGTCATTCTTTCCCAATTGCTGGAATTTATAGGCACAGGCTACCCTTGAAATCAAGTGCCTGAGTACAGTAGAACTGGCCAGGGCTCAGCTGACAAACCAGGTGAGAGTGGTTCCCAAAAGATCACAAAGTCGAGGGCAGCACCCAAGGCTGGGATTTATTTGGTACCAATGAAAGACATGCTGGAGGGAGCTCTAATAAGAATTTCAACTCTAACACATGGCAAAAGCTTTTCACTTTCCTCAGCTCTAGATGCAGTTATTTGCATAGAGTGAAATGGAAACAGTTTATCCCAGGTTACTCAGATGTAACAAAATTTGGGTTCCTTGGCTGCGCTCCTCATTCTGTACAGAACGAGCTACTTTCCATTGGAGCTCATAAAACACTACAATGTCTATCAGCATAAGCATATTTTGTAAGAAAAGCAACTTACTACTATCCAACAGCTTCATTCTGAAAGCAAAATTGGCTGAGAGTGAAGCTAAAAATCTATTCATCTGAAATTGGCCCGAGCTTTTAATTAAATAGGAGTATCAATTGCAAAGATATTTAAAAGAATACTTCACAGCCTTTTAGAAATCCCACAATATTTTTCTTATGTGACTGTTCATCCTTCATCCATGTCACTGTCATTTGCACCAAGTGCTGCCTCAACACAATTCCACTAATATTTCTGTCTCAATCATCAGTAATGGCAGAGCTTAGGACAGGGATTGGACATGAAGGGGAACAGGGAGCCACCTGAGCTTCACATCCTTTTATGTCACCTTAAAAAGGGGTTTGATCTAAGAGCATCTGTGCATTTTACAGATGAATGGGTGCAAATCAAGTAAGATGCCAAACACATTTGCTTGGATTACTTATGCAGCTTTTCCCTGCTTGTTTAACCTAAATTTTCTCCTGGTTAATGAATTTATTTAACTTTGTAATTAATTGTTTAATTAATCATAAGCAGTATATTAACCATGAGAAGTGTATTCATCTTAAGCATTGTAATATTCCACCTTAGAAAGTAGGTAGCTAGGTGTCGTTTGGCCATCTATTGTAAGAGTTGGATTGTTAGATCCTCAATACTTTTTGTTTTGCTAAACTAACCCTGATAACCATCAAAGAACAAAGCCTGAGGGCATAAAAATCTGGACACCTGGAATCTAGAATTCATAGCCCTCCAAGAACATATAACCAGTAGATAAAAAAGAAACTAATAATGATATTTCAGCCTCAGAGCTCAAAAAAATAAAAAACTGGCTGAGAAACATAGACTTTTGTAGCATGAGAAGGGAGTCATCAATATCCTATAAAGTGAGAATACTAATTAATTAATGAGGAGAGTGTATCATTAAAATCCAATGGACAGGAATTTCTATGTTTACTAAAAATAGATCAGTAAGTGTAAAAGTTTAGAAAGTGGTGTGTATGTGGCTGGGGTTCATCACTATGCACCAGACCTGGGAATAAAATAATGCCTAATCCTAATACTAAAAATATTACTCTGCCAGTGTTTCATTTCTCATACGTTTTTGGTGACTTTGGTATAAACATGGAACAATGAGAAGTCCATTGATTGTGACCAAGAGCCATTGCCAGAGCATGAATTGACTGCATGTCACAGCCTGGGGAAGCTCTGACTTCCCCTGGCAGCTGCTCAGTGTCATCCCTGGGCGTCGCTTCCCCCGGGGCGGCTGCCTCAGAGGGGCCGGGGGGCACCAGTGGGGCCCAGCCCTGCCCAGCTGGTCCCGCAGGGTCAGCAGCACCTGGCACCAACACCATGGCCAAGCCCCAGCCAGTGTCACCCACAGAGCCCCACACCCGCCCCTCACCTCTTGGTGCTGGCCCCTCTGGGTCACCCTGACGGGCATCGCAGCGGCCGTGGGGGCCCTGCGGGATTCAGTGCGGGTTGGGGCCCCGTGGAACACAGTGGATCGTGCCCAGCCCCGCAGCTCTGCCATCCCGCTCTGCCTCGGCTGCTCCCGCTGCCACACAGCCTCTGATCCTGCAGCAAAACCTGGAAAATGTACAATATTTGCCAGGAAATGTGTTCCTTGTTGTTTGTGGCTGTCAAGTGTCATTAAAAAAAAAGGAGCTTTTTCCATGAAACAAGCGTCCATCAAGCTGTAAGTGATGGCCAGGCCTTGGAAAGGCAGGTTTCTTGTTGGCTGAATTGCCTTATTAATGTGTAGGGCTTGATTGGCTTCAGTGACCTCAGACTTAGGGAAGGTTTGCAAGGATTGGGAAGACAAATGTAACTTGGATGGTAAGATGCAAAGAATGCAGAATTGATGGGCACAAGGACATTTGGCAGAGCCCCCAAGGCAAGGCACAAACTAATAAAGACAACACAGCAACTGTGCTGAACCTTCTCTGGCTGGATAAAAGGTCATTCCAGCAAAGGCAGACCATGGCCACCAACTCAGGAAACTTCTCACTATGAAGAAGAGAGAGACTGAGCATGTAGACTAATTAGCAGGAGAAGCGAGAAGATCGTTACCCTACAGCAGACAGAATACTAATTATGAACAGAACAGGGTAACCTGCAGTCAATGAACATGAATAGCTTTACTGGCTAAAATGCATAAATACTAAAGCATTCTGATATTAGTGGTACTGGCTTTGTGAGTTTACCACTGAGCATCCCCTTTCTGCACAGAACTGTAAGTATTTACCTCCACTCAGTGCATGGATCAGCCTCTTGAGCACCGTGTGTGAGATCCGGCCGATCTGGAGCAGCGCTCGCTCAATGCTCTGACACCTCCACCCTCGCTGCAGCCGCGGAAGGGTCTGACCCGTCCTGCCTGTGCTGGGGACAAGGGTCACGTGTCCTTGGAAATGGGCAGTTCCATGTTCCAGGCTGGCTGGGATGTCACTGAGGAGCCGGATGGGACACGCCCGGGGCAGAGGGAATTCCCAATGGGCACACGTGGGAATGCCCTGCCCAGTTCCACAACTGACTCAGCTCATTTCCAGCTGCACAAAGGGATGCTCCAGCCACCCCAGGTGCTGCAGCTGTGCAAACCAGGGCTAATTGAGTGTTTCTGCACAAAAGTGCTGTACTTGGCTGACTGCGAGGTGAAGGTGCAGCTTAGCACCTCTCACTAGGGCAGCAAGGGGCAGCCCTCCCAGCACTGGTCCATCCTGCCGTGGGACCAGTCAGTCTGTGAGGTTTTGAGCTCATATATGCTCACTCAAATATCATCTCTTTGACAAAAGACCCACAGACCTTTCCTCATCCCAGTCTTCTGAAAGGATACAAGCCAGCAGCATGCCCAAGCCCCCACTGGCTCTGCAGGAGGAGCTGACATGGAAGAGCCAGCACTGACCCTGGACACAATTACAGGCTGATAGTTGTGCTGACTGCAGATGGCCATTGAAGTTATTGACACATCTGGAAAAATGTTTTATAGTCAACTTCTAATCGTTTTACCTCCATTTCCTCCATACCCAAGCTTACTCCTGATTGACTAACAACCAAAGTAAGAACGACAACAACAACAACAGCCCGAGCAGGACAGGCAGCTCTGTAGCACAAGTGGCCTTCACAGAGTTGGATTGTCTACACTCCTTTGAAGGGTTACCCTGAGAAGAAACTAAGGCCGTGGAGAAACCATCAGAGCAAACAGAGATCAGAAAAGAACAGGCACCAAGGCAAGTAGTTGTCATCTACAAATGGGAAGGAGAGCTGAAAAATCATGACCCTTCCTCTTCTTGGGAATAGACCCTCTCTTGTAAGACTCAACAAAAGATTTCATACTTGCAAAGATTATATGCACCCTGGGATCTGGAACAGATTTTTATCACCAGCTGCATTTTGTAGAGCAGATAGAATATTGCAAAGTGATTTCCAGGAGAGGAGGGTGTCTACCTCTTAGCAGTTTGCCTAAAAAATGCCTTGACATTTTTAAAGAACAGCAGCTCATACTACAACCAAGAGCAGTAGCTGTAAGAATTTGGACCCTCTTAATTTACGAGCAGGCTACGCTCTGAAGACAACTGTGCCCATTCCCCATCTAGTGAAGAATTACACTGCTTGTCTTCAGCCTGAGGTGCAGCAGTCTCAGCACTGGACTCAGCCCATTGAACACGGCCCACGGGCCCCCTCATCCCAAACAGGCACAGCTGAGACAGGTAACAAGGACAGCGCCGCTCCTCAGGCACTGCCGTGACACAGACAGCTGCCCACATGAGATGCTGATCCTGTCACGAGCCCAGGCCAAGCTGCAGCAACGGTCTGGCAGCTGAAATCTCACAACTAAGGAAGGCTCCAGCTTCTGCAGTCACACCAGCCGTCAGTGGCAGGACAGGTATGACAAAAGGTTGGCAAAGCCCACAGATGGCCACTGACAACCACTGTGAAGAAGCCAGAGCCAGAGCAAACCCCACTACGAGTTGTCAACCCCACTAAAGACAGAACACCATTGTCTTTGAGTTCAGACCTTTTGTCCGAGCAGCTGATGGCAGACACTGAGTCAACTGGGCTCTGTTCTGTACCCGACCAGTTATTCTCTGACAGCACTGCACTGGCAGCTGTTGCCAGTTCCAAGAAGCAACTCCATTGGTTGTACTGCAGAGACACCAAGGCCTTGTTGTCCTTTCCTAGGGTATGATCTATGCTGGGATTCAGGCCGGTGCTTAGTATTCCAAGAGTATTTACCGGCTGGGCCTGAGCTGAGACAAAGTGCCTGGTACCGGAGGAACATGCAGCAGAGGGGCTGCAGGCTTGCTCCTGAGAATTGCCTGCAGGGCAGTTTTATCTGACCATGCCACATAGATGTTTCTCCTTGATGTATTTCCTAAGCATTCAACAAGCATATCTGAGAGGGACTGTAAAAATGTTTTTCTTCTTCTGGTGCACTTTGAAAAGACATCTTCCTCTCTAATTCCTAGGGATTGTTCTAAGAATAAAATTTTTTAACATTTGGGGCGTACTAAAAAGACCTCTTCCTCTGTTATTTTTGCTGTCACCTGATGTTCTATTCAAAGATGTCGAGCTAACCAAAATGTAGCATTCCTATCAAAATGAACAATAGAAGGAATTGTAGAAATACTACCAGTCAGAAAACCAAGACCAGTGTGAAAGCAGCCCCACAGTCACTCAATTGCCCTGAAGCATTTTGTCTCCAATGACTGGTGACAAATCAGGCGATAAAGGGACATCTAGGAAGCCAACAATTCTGATCAGTTTGGCCAGACTAGCACACACACATCCACTGGGTCATTTTCTGTGTTGCAGCTTTCTGCTGATCGGGAAACAATCCAAGCTTTTGCCTTTGCTGCACAGGGAAGCACAGGCAACGCCCACCCACTCCCAGCTGCCCTCAAAGGCAAAAGGAGTGCCCCAAGTGCTCCCTGGCTGCCTTGAAGTACAACAGCAGCTTCTGTAGGGAGTCCAAAATGTCTGTCTGACACCAAAGTGAGCAGGAACATGTGGCACAGCTCATGCTGAGGCCAACACACAACACACTGCTGCATCACACAAGAAATGCACAGGACGTACTCAGCAGCTCCAGACACTGCTCCTCTCTCTCCTGGCTGTAGCTGCTCTGCCTCCTGGACTGAGCTGGGTGAACTGCTGGTGCTCAGGTGTTCTGGGTTTGGAGAGGAAGCTTCTTTGGAGGATGCTGCTGCAGGGGCAGCTTTGAAGGCATTGCCTGCATCCATCTGGGACAAGGAAATTTCTTTGTGTCAGAAAGGTGGCTGGCAGAGATGCCCCAGACAGCGCAGTTCAAAGGTGAGCCCTTAGGAACAAGACACTTCCAGATCAAGTCCCAGTCAAACTCGCCAAAGGAGGAATTGAAATTTTCATCCCTCCCACATCCCCCAACTGAAGAGTGCACAGTAGTGACTTTGTGCTCTCCTGTTCCAACAAGAAACTTAGGAGGATGATCAGCAGGTGAAAGGAAAGGAGATGGCACCTTCCTTCCCCACTCCGTTTGCTTCCCATTTCCTGGCCCCTCTCTCCTCGGGACTTCTATTCTCAGAGGCTCTGTGCTCAAAGTCCCTATGTCCTTGGATCAAGGAAAAGCTCCAGGTGGAAGGCAGGCCTGTGAGTAGGCCAGCATCCAGATGCCCTAGTCACAAGACAGGCCTCCAGCTGAAACACCAACAACATGGGACCTGTTTCATATGGTTAAAGCCCAAAGGGAAAACCTCTGTCCACCATGAAAGGAGAGCAAGCAAGGAATCCAGTTTCTGGGACTGCAGTTGGCAGCAAGCTCAGCAGTCTGCTGCATGGCACGAGGATGTGAGCAAGATCCTTCCCCTTGGCTGCTTTGCTATGGCTGGAGACCACCCAGCCTCCTGGGTAACTTGGCTTATGCCCATCTGAAACCATGGCTGCATTGACTGGCCCAGCATCGTCCTCTGGGGCTTCTCAGGCTCTCAAATATGAGCCCTTGAAGCCCTCTGCTGCCTGGCCCAGCAACGTGTGGCCTACAGCAGAGGCTTGCAGCCATGCCACCTACTCAGCCTGCTCTTCTGCTAAGCCAGCCCACCAAGCCTGCCTGAAAAATTCAGGTGCATATTGAGTCCTACCAGTTTTTACAGCTTCCTTTTTTCTTCCCTCCTGAGCAGCTTGCCAGAGTCTGAGAGCCTTGCTGCACTGCTCTTCTGCCCAGTGGAGCTGTTCAGCCATGTTTTCACATTGCTGCTTGCTGAAAGATCTTACAGCTTGCAGCTCACGCCGAAGGCCCTTCACATCCTCTTCAAACATGACAAATGGCAGCAGACAGACACTACACAGGCAGAGGACCCTGCTGAACATAAACCCTTTCAGTTCCAGGCAAGGAGGGACCTGCCCTCAGCTCCTTCACTCCTCGGAAGCCCTGCGGACAGAGCTGGCTTTGGAGCAGCCGCACAGTGCAGGACGATCACCAGAAACAAAGCGCACGAGGCTCTCACCCAGCATCACCTCCTTGGCCTGTGTGGCCGAACGAACTTGGCCTTCCAGACGGCTCCTGGCCATCTCCAGCTCTGACACGTGCTGCTGAGCTCCAGCAGGCTGCATTGCAGGCTCTCCTTCTCTGACCTACCAGTTGAGAAGAAGAAGAGAAATTGTTCCTGGCACACAGAAGCAGTTTTCCCAGAAGATGTGCCTAAAGAGCTCTACACCTGAATATGGAAAATGGCTTGCAAGGAAACTTAGATATAGCAAGACTATTTCTACCACTTCAAGTAGCAAAGCAGGCCCCTCCAGGTGGTTAGGCAGTCATAATCTAGCCCAGCAGAGAATGCCCAGCTGCCTTTGATCTCAGCAGCCAAAACTCCAACTGCTCTTGCCTGACACACACCACTCATGGGTGGCTGTGCCCACAAAGTCTCTGCCAAAGAGTAAAAGCCCAGCCTCTGCTCACAGCCCTGAGCTCATCAGCACTTCCAAGTCACTCTGCAGGTGCACAGAACACAGTGCTCTCCTGCCTGACTCATCAATGTTTACTGCCATTCATATGGCACGTAGAGATACTTTGTAAGTAGCTCTCTTAGGAAAAGGGACTAAATGAATGCACTGAACCATATATGAAAATTCCCTCCTCCCTCCACTAGCATGAATAAGAAACCAGAACCAGGTTTTTATCTGAGCAAGAACTATCTTGGAAGCAGGACAAGTATCCTCTCATTTAAACACTGGAATGCCACAAACAAGAACACTTGCTACTTTTGTGTAAATACTAAGTGAACCAGCTGTGCCCAAACATCTTGGCAGTCTTTAAAAAGGAAGAGGGACCATCCAAAGTGAGCTTGATAAGTTATAGAGGTGGGAGAACAAGTGAGCAGGAATCAGTGCTCAGCAAGAATCCCCAGAGACTGTTGAGAAATCTCACGACCTTTCCCTTCTGCTGTTGTGGCTTGTAAGGAAATCTAGATCGTGCACCATGCTTCATAAGAGTAAGCTCAGAAGAGTCTCAAGATTTCCAGCATGACCCTCCAGCGTCACAAGAAGCATCAGTGTCCTACTCACAACATTTCCATGTAAGAGCCACAAAAATAACATTCAGGTCGCACAATCCTTTTTCCTCATGTCTCATCACCTCTCTATCTGAGAAACTTTTGGAGAGCACACAGGAGGCAGTAAATCCTGATGTAACGCTTACCACCTTTGTAATTACACACCTTCAATAATGTCCCACCCAGGGTCCCCTCCTGCCTTTACCTGGCCTCTGCCAGCTGCTCAGAAAGGCCTCGCAGGCCCCGCTCTGCGGCTGCCAGTCGGGCTTGCAGGGCAGCGTTCTCTTGTGCCAGCACTGCCTTGTCCCTGCACACCTGGGACAGTGTGTGCCCCTGGTGAGAGAAGTCCTGGAGAAGCCTCTCCAGAACCCTGGGGGCTGGCTGCTGCAGGCAGCAAACCTGGAAGCAGAGGGCACCATTTTTGTAGAGGAACAACAACAACAACAACAACAATATCATCCTGGTCTTAGCTTGGTGACAGAAGCAGCATTTAGGGTGGTCTTGCTTGGTCAACTCCTTCTCCCATTGATGCTGCCTAGGAATAAGGTGATCATGCCTTTGGCACTGCCAGAGGAACCTCTTCCTTAATCTGATTCCTTGGAGGCTGCAATTCCTCTGCTCTCTCTGGCTCCACTTCAAATGGCCAATGGAGTGAGGAGTGGCACTTCCTCTCCAATGCAGCCAACTCCTTCCGGCTACAACAAGGGGACAGACAAGAAAACCATTAATAGCAAAATAGTCTCCTTGCAAAAGCAGTACTACACACAATGCCCAACGTGGGGCAGTCTCTGGCACTTCCAACAGGCCTCTTATTCTAGGTCAAGAGAATGCTGGAATTCCCTCCCTAGACCAGCATCTCTTTGTCATTTGTGCAGGGGACAGAGTCACCAGTGAGAAAGTCAAACAGGCTTCCAGAAGCCACAAAACTTTTCCAGAAAGCTCAGGTACTCTCAGCTTAACACCTTCCTGCCTGTTCGGTCCTACACTCCTCTCTGATAAAGAGGATACCAGACTTGCAAATGTTCTTCGGCTAAGACACCCTTCCCTAGATGAGTACTGCCACAATGACTCTTGTTTTCAGTAGTGCAACAAGGAAAGAGCCTGCAAACTATAGCTTAGGCAGGAGGTGGGTGTGAATATCCAACCCAATAATCAAAGGATCCCAAGATGGTTTAGGCTGCCTAGGAGCCCATGAAGCTAAAAGCCCAGTCTTCACCTCCAAGCACTTGGGGTCAGCTATGGAATCTGGACAGGCTGATCAAGCTCTATCCAGCAGAGGCTTTCAAATTTCCGGAGGTGGAATCTGCACAATCTCTCTGAAGATCTTGTTCTACTGCATTATTGCATTTGGGATTCAACGCTTCTCCTGAGGCCCAGCCTGAACCTCCCTTGCTTCTACCCTGGTCAACTTCAAAATGCTTCTTGTCAAGGTTTGAGAATTGAGTCCCACGAGGCAGCTTTGTTGTAGGTTGCTTGGCAGCCAGACCTGCCCATGGGCTGCCTTCCCCTCTGTGCTGAGCATGTCCAGTGATGAGAAAGCCAAGTTTGTTCTTTGACGCTGGGCCTCCTAAAACCCAGCAATGCCCAGCCCAGCCCAGAGAAAGTGAGAAAGCTCAGCACACACCTGAACTCCCCGGCGCTGCACACTCTACCCGTGCTCTCCTGCCGCTCCGTTTTTCCTGCCTGGGCCGAGGAGGAGTCCCGACTGGCAAGCAGCTCTCCTGTTGGAGCCTGCAAGGAACGGGCAGGGAAAAAGTACAAACAAGCAATAAGGAGCAGGGAACTTGGCTCCTGAGAGCTGGGAGAAGCAGCAAGCAGAGACACAGCTCAGCTGAAGGTGAAAGCTGTTCTGTGGGGGATACTGATAGTGCACAAAGGGGCTCACTTCCACACCAGTAGCACTAAACCACATCATGCTACTGCTCATCTAACACCCAGGGAAGTTCACAGTCCCTGTCACAATGCCAGGAAAATAATGCCTTCATGTGAAAGTTCAGATCCCATTTCCCAAGTGTCAGTGGCTGGGCTGAAGCGCCAGGTCATGGCAGGACTCCAGCCCTCAGCATCTTCAGCCACAAAGGGCAAGCGCTGCCTGGTCAGCAACCTGCAGCTCTGCCCTGCACCAAAGCTTTGCACTGTACCAACCAAAGCTGCCACTCACTGCTTCAGGATGCTCAGGCCCTGGACTGGCAGCCCGTGGACGTTTGTTGTCCTTTGCCTCCCCTTTGGCCTCTGGACGAAGAGAGCGAGCCTCATCAACATGGAATTACAAAAGTAATTCCTGGCTACTCACCAGAGAGACGAGGAACCATACTAACATAACAATCAAAACCATTAAGTCCACTTTATTCCAGCCACCCAGATCTTAAAGAAACCCCAATTCCAGGAGCAGAATCTTGGTCCACAGATGGGAGTGGCTTTGTAAGATCAAGAAAAATCAGGATATACGATTAGCACGGAGCAATAGGGGATAGAAGCCCTACCTCTACGAGTCAGCTCAGAAGGCAGAGATAATCACTTTAACCTGTGCTCTCTGACCAGCCTGAGGAAAGCAGCAATTGATGAACAGATTACAAGTATGCCTTCAGAGTAATACATGCCCATGAAGCAGTTTGGAAAGAAAAAGGATTGTTGAGAGCTCAAGGAAAGCAGATAAAGCATTCTGAGGAAATCTTAAACATGCTGGAGGCTACTACTTCAAAAGGTTGCAATTATGCACCGCAAAGGACATCAGAAAGGAGAAACAGAGCCCGAAAGAGGTAACAGTTTGGCTGACCAGGCTGCAAAAAGAGTAGCAGAACAAAGCCATGCTGAGACTCAGGCAGTAATTCCCAAAACCGAGGAGCAATATGACCATGATATATATCATATACTCAGAAAGATGTAGAATTAGCAAAGGATTTGCGAGCAGAACAAAACCATAATGTTCTTGCAATGCCTCAGGGAGAGATAGTTATGCCTGAAAAAAGCATTATGAAAATTAATTAAAGATGGATATAATTGTATACATTGGGAAGGGAATGCCTTACATAATTATTTGATAAGGACAATAGTAAGATGCAAACTGTACTCTAGTGTAAAGCCGGTAACCCAAGGGTGTGAAATAATGTCTCAGAAGCAATCCACAAACTAGGACTAGCGTTGAGCTTGGTACAATAGACAAGGGACAATATCCTGGACTACAGTGGCAAAATGACTTTCCTGAATTGCCAAGAAAAGGGGAGTATAAACACCTTTCAGTATTAACTGACACCTTCTCAGCGTGACCTGAGGCATTCCCAATTGAAACAAATAAAGCCAAAGAAGTTGTCAACATTTTGTTAAACAACATAACGTCCCGGTTCAGAGTGCTTTGAGACATCTTCTCCCATCGCGTACTACATTTCCTAGCAAATATTGCACAGCAATTTTGCAACAATCTCGAAATCAGTTGGCACCTGCACATGCTGTATTGGCCCCAGGCCAGCGGCCAGGTGGAAAAGATGAATTATCCGATACAACAACAGACAGTCAAAACTGGACAAGAGACCAACACACCTTGGCCTCAGGCCCTACCTTTGGCTTAATGACGGATTTGAGTACGACCAAGAGCAATAGAAAAGCTGAATGCCTTTGAAATACTGCAGAGAATACCAGATAAGCATCACTATCAAGGGGAAGATACTGTACAAGCTGGGGAGGGGTATCTCCAGGACTGTGTTGTCCAACTAACACAACGAGCTGCAGCAAGGTAATCAACACATTTCAAGCACAAGAGAGAGAGGTTGCTCCTCTGTGCAATTCCAGCCTGGAGACCAGATATACATAAAATCCCTGAGGGAAACTGTCTTTTGCCAAAATGGAAAGAACTCTATTTAGTACTTTTAATCACTTATACAGCCTTGAAAGCTTAAAGTGTTGACCTCTTGGATACCTTATTCCAGAATCAAAAGACTTCTGTCAAAGGGAAGTGGAGCCCACAACTAGACCTCAGAAAGAGCAGGAGAAACCAAGATGTGTTTCACATGGTCATCGTCTTCATGATACTTCTAATTGGAATCCAAGCCGGAGTAGACGACTGTCATTACCATCAAGATCTCCTTGGCCTGCAAGATCCTGGTGGATGGAACACTCAAAAATATTCAGGACCTAATGGGCTAAAAGGGATTTGAAAAGGTAAAACCACTTTACACCCTTATAAGGATTAATGACGAGCAGTTGAAGATTGAGGAAAACCTGACTCCATGCCTTCCTTTGTTGTCCAGCTTCAAAGTAAGATCTCTATGGCTTGTAAATTTGAAACTCACAAACCTCTTGTAAAGGAGATTACTACGGTGACCATGTGCATCTGTGACGTTTCTAACAAGCAGTGTGTGCATTCGTTTTCGTGTGATTCCTATCAGGATTTTTGCATTATGCAAATTAAAATGGGAGACTATAACCTAGTGCAAGATAGTCCCCTTCTTCTGTGACACATAGGTGAGAAGACCATCATCATGGAGAGATATAGTAACCGAGCCCACCAGGAATCCTACCCAACAAATCTTCTTTCCAGCAGCCAACTCTTGTGCAACTCCAATAAAAAATCGTACTGGTCGTGCGCTTAGTACATGGAACAGATCCCATGGAGGATGTGCTTTTGAGAATTGAATTTCATTCTTGGGATATTCCAGGCCATCTAATAAAGTTGCAGGAGTAACCAGGAACATAATAATCACATGAGTGTATATCGTTCCCAATTCCATGACCACCTGTTGGTGACCCAGATATGCATGGAATCCTGAGAGCACAACTACGTTATTTTATGGGCTGAGGTACTCAGAATACTCAACTATTTGTACTGGGAACTTTAGTAAAGTAAGTATCCTTTGTAATACTAGCAGGGGCCAGTGTAAGGTTTCTGAAGGTATCAGAAATGCTTGCCTAAAGGCAGGCAACGGATCTGAACAAATCACAGTGACATGCCTCAGGCATTGACAAAGAGCGAACTTTGTCCCGTCCCCCAGCATGGGAGCCTTGCCCTCCTTGTCCCCAGCCAGCCAGTGTGAGGGACACCTCGGCAGTGTCCCCACCCTCCTGCTGAGGCTTCTGCTGCAAGCCTGGGGCAGGCTTTGGGGAAGAACCAGAGCCGGCAGGTGTCAGGAACAAGGCGGCTGCCCAGGGGCTGCTTATGGCCTCTGACACCCAATTCCTCAGGGCTTCCCACCGCCCCAGCCCCTCAGGTGCCTCTTGTCCCCTTGTAGCCTCCTGGCACCCACTCCCTCACACATCTCCCTCGTTCCTTCCCACTGCCTTGTCCCATCAGGGCCTCCACAGCCCCTCATCCCTTCACGGCCTCCCAGCACCCCGTACCCTCAGGATCTCCCCCAGCCCAGCCAACCTGCCCGGCAGAAGCACTGCAGCCCCACAGGAGCTCCAGAGGAGCCTGAGCAAGAGGCACCACGGAGCCCTCAGCAATCCAGCCAGGAACACCTGGGCAGGAGGACACTGATGGCAGTTCCTGGGTGGGACAGGGGTTGTGGCCATCTCCAGGCACCGTCTCACAGGGATCCCCACAGCTCCGGCCCCTGCCCACCCGCTCTGTTGCCAGCACAAAGGCTTCAGCACAACCACCAAAGGCCAAGGGGCTTCTGGCCATTTTCCCTGTAACACTGCACGCCCGGGCAGCTTGCTGAGCACAAGCACCCTTCTCCCCCTCTTCCCCAATGCCCTGCAAACTCTGGGCAGCAAAAGAAAGCTCCTGGGAGTCTGTCTATTGCAACACATCCTATATTTCTAGAATAAGTAAAACAAAAAGGAGAACAAACTTAAAGAAAGGAAAAATCCCCACTGCCTCGCTGGTTCAGGTGGCCCCAGCAGGCAGAGCCTACAACATCAGCTCTCGGCAGAGCTCCCGCAGCACAGCCAGGCACTGCCGCCCAGACGAGGCCGTCTCTTGCATCGGTCTTGCAGCTTCCGCAATGAGGAGTAGGGAGCTCCCTGTATCGCCCGGAGGATGAACACTGTTTCAGCTGAAAGGTTTCTGATGGCAGGGCTGCTGTTATTTGCCATATCATCGAGGGCTGGGAGAGAGAGGAACAGAGCCACGGTCAGATCCTGAATTTGCAGGGACCCGAGGAGACTCCCGTGCCAGGGCCATTCCATCCTGCTCTAGCCATGGCCAGGAGGGAGCAGGGACCACCGGGATCAGCTCGAAGCTGCTGGCCACGAATCCCCCACGGGCCCCTGAAATCTCTGTGTGCTCTGCCCACGCCGCCCCCCGTCTGCACACGGAGCAGAGCCCTCCGCAGCCGGGGCAGGGCCTGCAGCTCCTCCTGCCAGCCCCGCTGACAGCCCGCTGCTCTCACTCACCCTCACAGATGAGCCGGAGCTCTTCCTGCCGCCCCCTCAGCCACCGCCCGGCCATCCCTGGGAACACAGACCTTGTCACGGCTCTGCCCAGCGGCACAGCTCCCTGCCAGCGGCGCTGCCAGCCCTGTGGCCACTAGCCCTCGTGGCCGGCAGGGCTCAGCCCGGGCCCTTGCCGCACGCTGCTGCCCAAGGGCCCGGCTGCGAGATGGCAGCAGCAACCCCAAGGGAAGCCGGGACTCCACGGCTCCAGGCCCGGATGGCAGAAGCTGCCGGAGCAGCAGGCGGGGCTGGGGCCGAGCTGTGGCGGGGCGGGGAGGGAGCCCGGGCTCACCGATGAACCTGACGGCTGCCTCTCGCAGGGGCTCCTGTGGGCTCTGCAGGTACGGCAGCGCATGGCACAGCTGCTCGGCAACTCGGCTCCTGTCCTCTGCCAGCTGCAGAGAGCGGCGGGAGGGAAGACTCGGGGCGGGCTCTGCCCCTTTGCCAGCGCTGCCCGCGCTCGGCCCCGGCCTCCCTGCCCGCACGGCGCTGAGGCGCGGCCAGCAGCCGCTGGGGCCGGCTGTGCCCGGGGAGCCGCGGTGCCGGCCCGCCCCACAGCCCCGCTGGGCCGGGGCTCCGTGGGCAGCCGGCTCGGGGCCGCAGGAGCCTGGAGAAGAGCCCGTGCGGCCCCTGTGTGCAGCGCTGGGCAGGGCCGCAGCTGCCAAGCAGCATACAGTGAGCGCCGCGCTCAGGGGGCTGCTCCAGCCTGAGCCTGGCGTTTCCAGGCCTCCTTACCAGGCACTAAGCGAACTTCCACAGCTACTTCCCCTTCACCAGTTTTTAAAGATTGTTTCTCTGCAGGAATTTGGCCGCACAATGCAGAGTTTCCCAAGAGGCCTGGAGAGCAGCAGAGATGTGGAGATGGCACCGCAGTTCAGGGCACAAGACCCGTGTCGCTGTGCCAAGGCCTGGAGGAGGCTGCAGCCCTTGTGGTGCCAGGGCAGGAGGCAGCCGAGCCCCCTCCCAGGGGACACGGGCAGCCCACGAGTCCTCACCTGTGGCACACGCCGATTCTTATCATGGCAGTGGATGAAGAGTGGGAGCAGGCTCTGCTACACTTGTGTCTTCAGGGCCTTTTCTTCTTTTTCCAGCAGAATAGTCACCAATGCTTGGAAGAGCAGTATTGACACCTGCTGCACCTGGCTAGTATCCTGCATGAAAGGAAAAAAAAGACCTCAGCATCAGCTGCCCGGGACTCAGCTATGCACTGGCCTGCAAATCCACAAGGCACAAAGTGTTTGGGCTGCTCCCAGTGGCCGTGGCTGGGGGCACAGAGCCTTATGTGGTCAAAGAGTGGCAGGAGCGCCTCAGCCAGCTGCAGGGTGATGGGGCTGGCTATCAGCATGTCGTTTTCGAACACTATAAAGCTGAGTACCATCACTGTCATCCTAACTATCTCTCCATCTGGTTCCCACAGGAGCTTCACAAGACTTTCAGTCAGGCTGCACATTCTTCTTGCCTGTGTGGAACATAAGTCTGTGAGACCCCACCCTGCTGCATCAGGCCTCGGAGGCCAAAGGTCTGTCCCGAAGCACTCGGGCAGCTGAACCGGGAGGCAGGAGAGCTGGGAGCAGCTGCCCCAGCACCTGAAGCCCAGCCAACACAAGGGGCTGCTTTCCCCAGCGCAGCTTGAGGCACTGCCCCCTTCTCACCAGCGAGGGATCATCAGTGAGCTTGAGAAGGGCCCTGAGTGCCAGCTAACGCTTCTCCCTGCACTCGCTCTGCAGGTGCCCTGACAAGATTTGTAGGACGCGTTTACCACTGGTTCCACTCAAGTCCTGGTACTTGAGGACCTGAAAGGCACAGGGCAGTGACAGGGGACCCGGCCAGCAGGACCTGGAACGGCACAGGGCTGGGCCCAGAGAGCAGCACAGGGCACAGGCACCGTCCCAGGCAGCTGTGGCTACAAGAGGGCAGAGAGCTGGGAGGCAGCTCAGCGAGGCAGCGCTGGCCATCAGGCTCACCTCCACAATGAATGCCGGGGCAGGCAGATCCCAGCGTGGCTCCTCTGTGCTGAGAAGCTGGAGAAGGTAGTGAAAGATCCGGGAACACAGTGGTAGGGAGACACAGGACATCTCCCTGGCAGGAGTAAAACTAACCAAGACTGTGAGCCAGGGGCACAAACCTCTCCCAGGACTGATTGCCAGAGGTCTGGTCTTTCCCCACCATCCTGCAAGGGGGCCTGGGCCATTTGGGAGGCAGCTCCCTGTGGGCACCCTCCTCTCCCAGCCTTTTCCAATCTGCTTGGCAGTCCCTCAGTGACAAGGCCCTCTGGCCCACAATCACGGGCACTGTGTGGGGGACCCAAGGAACAGAGCAAAAATGCCAGGGACAGTGGAGAGCAGGGAGTCTCACCTGGCCAGCAGGCCCACGGCATAGTGATGGGCGTCAGCACACAGCAGTGTGTCCCAGCCACACTTGCGCCCCACTGCCATCACCACACGCTCACCCTCCATTCGGTAGATGTAAGAGTCCATCTGAAAGCCTCGCGTTTGTTCTGCCCAATGACCCTCGCCTGAGGCCTAAGAAGACCCCTCAAACTGCAGTTTAAAGGTGCTGGCCTGGGATGGGAGGAATGCCAAGTGATTGTTCGCAAGTGGTGCTCATTGGACCAGGACTTGTTTCTCATGAGACTGGTTTACGGCTAGTCACGCTGCCCTGAACTGTTTACTCTACAAGGCTCCCACAGGTGTGAGAACAATGAACTGGTCAGAGATGGAGTGCCCTGTGTTTGTTTCACCGACAGGGAGTTTGCTTGGACATGTTTTGGGATTGTTTTTGTCAGCGGAACCCAAAGCGCACCTGAAACTCCTCACCTGTTTGGCCAGTTGCCCGACACATTGGAAAAGACAATAAAAAACATCCTCAAACAAAGACCCCCGAGATCTCCCCGGATGGCAACGGACATCTATTGGCTGGTTTCACGAGGATCGTCTGACCATCTTGGTAGCTATAATCCCAACCCCTTTTCTCTCTTTCTCTCTCTCTCTCTCTCTCTCTCCCCCTCTCTCTCTCTGTCCCCCTATCGCATTTGGTTGGAACTAAATAAAGGTGCATTTTTGCAAAAGTAAACTGGTTTTGTCCCCTGCTGTGTCTTTTGCGCTTTGCGATCCCTAAAAAGAACCTATCAGGACTCCACATGTGGTGTCGACCCTGACATTTAATTGGCGTAGGCGACAATTCAGATTCCCTGATGCTGGAGGAGTTGGGGTACCATTTCAGCCGCACCCAGCCTGTCAGTACCGAAGAACTGAACAGTGTTGGAAAGCAAGGGAGGTGGTATTGGGTCCTTCCTGCAATCTGCACACAGACCCAGGTGGAGAATCAACTCCATTTCAGTTATCAGAGATTTTTTTGTAAAGGATCTCAATTGTGGAAAACATGGGACTTGTGTTTTTTGTTGTGTATGTATTGTTGAACTGCTTGGTGTAGTTGAGGAGACAACCATTTTGTAACTAAGAAGAACCTCCCAGGCAGTTTTTGGTCCCCTCATCCACCCAGGGAAGAGAGGGGATTGTCCTCAGCAAAAGGCTGGGTGTTTGTTGTTTTGTCCCTTAACACAGGCAGGGAAGAGAGGGGATTGTCCTCAGCGATAGGCTGGGTGTTTGTTACTTTGTTGTTGATTACTAGGGATCGCGAAGAGACTGCTCCAGGGACGAGAAGGGAAACACAGTTTTAGCTGTTCTTTTTGTGTAACTTTAAGCGTGCCTCCCTGAGAGTGGTTTTGGTCCCTTTGTAAAAATGTCTGAAAAAGATAAAGATGTTTTTTATGCTTTGCTAGTTAAGTATAATGCCAGACCCTCCCAAGGGGGAGAAGATTGGGCACACAGTAACTGGTTTAATTTAGAAAATGTGATTGATAGGATACATTCTTTGCAACATGAAACAAAATTCAAACTGGGAGGAAATAAGACCATTCTCTGCTCAGTTTTGGGGGCCTGTCTTACGGCAGCTATAGAAACTCGCTTTATGCGAAGGAGTGAAGAAAGAGCAATTATTGACTCTCTACAAAATTTAGTGGAAATTTTGCAAAACAATTAGATGAAGACATGACAATCATGCTTTGAGAGATAAGATTCATTCTTTAAGAAATGAGAATCATTCTTTAAGAGCTGCCCTAAGACAAGAACACACCAACACTTTAAAACACACTGATTTACCAAAAGAAACAGAAGAGAAAGAAACTAATCAAATATATTCTCAAAAGGAACTAACTCTGATGAAAAATAATGGAGAATATTGCTGCCCTAGCTTGAGACCTTTGGTTAAAACAGAATACAATTTTATCAATTATGAGAATTTTAACCCACAAATAACCACTACAAAAATCCTGTACACTGCTACTAAATTATCAGAACAAGCAGCTAGTGGGCATTGGGGGCCTTGGAGCTCTCTTAACAATGGGGTGACAAAATTTAACTTATGGTCTCCCCAACTCAGCGTGGGCAGGGGGCTTAACCCCTTGAAAATGGGAGACCTTGTAGCTTTAGTTGGTACCCCCGACCAACTCCTAGAAAACATTCAAAAAGCTGCTTGCTTGCAAATTATACATGAAATAAAACTCACTGCTGGCTATAAATCACCTATGCAATTACCTGTAAAGGTAAAACAATACCCTCTTCCTTCTGGTGCCAAAGAAGGGATCAAACTGGTTATACAGGACTTGTGAAACTCCCCTGTATGGCCAATCCAAAACCCCAAACCTGAGAATGTGGCTGTTTATCAATATATTGATGATACCCTTGTGGGAGGAGATGAAATAGAAGTAGTGGGGGATAGCCAACAAAAAATAATCTTTCATTTGGAAAGCCCTAACTTGCAAATTGCCTCAGAGAAAAAACCTTCTCAGGAAGTGAAGTTTTTGAAGACAGCCACTACTGGACTGCCTCCCCTGTGATGGGGTGGCCCAGAAATCCTCAGTAATAAAAGGAACTGTAAAAAATCTGGCAATAACAGAAACTGAGAGCTTGGGTAGCAGCTATGACAAACCTGCCTTGGTAATTAAAGTAGCCTCTGCTTTCTCCCCAAACAATCTTTGTTCACTAATTCTTTGTTCACTAATGCTTCTGCTGAACAAATTATTGCTGGGGGACGGGGTGGCTCTTGGGTTGGGGCGCTGATGGTTGTTTGGAATGTTTTCCAGCTTGAAGTGCGGAGTGCCTCCTCTGTTTGCACCTACACTGACTCTTATCCTGTGTTTAAAGGAGGTACAGAGTGGCTTCCTTTTTGGCAGCAAAATGATTGGGAAGTTAACAGAATTCCAGTCTGCATTACATGCTGGATAGTTCCATCATTTTAACCTCCTGCCTCTTTGTGGCGGATTCTGTTGTGTTTACTTTTCACAGAATAACGCCATGGAACATGAAGATTAATTGCTGAATCCCTCATCGAACCTGTATACAGTTACAGCACAGGACCTTACAGCTGTGTTTTAATTTTGTGAAGATTCAAAATCAAAATTGAACTGTTGTACAATTTTCCTATGAAATTATGTGTGGTAAAAGCAACACTAAACACTGGGGAGAACTTGATGTCAATGTTGTAATGGCTATAACACCCACTACCCAACCACCGGTTATAGTTATACGAGCCTGAAAATTTTTGAAATTGGACCTGTAATTTCAAAACTGGACAACAACAAATATTGTTTTAATTTCATGGTCTTTAAACAAGTCAAATTGCCAATGCAAACAATGTTTCAGAAATTCAGCCGGCTTGTTCACCTTTTACAAACTTCGTTTCAGGGGTGGACCACCTGGCTGTGGAAACGGACTCCTTTCAAAAAACGCATGGCAAGAGACACAACCGGTGTTGTGGGAACAGGATTGGGAATTCTAAATAGCGTTGATTCAGAGGTATTAATGAACAAATTGGTTGCCACCACCAGAGACCTGACCAAATTGAAACAACCTCTGCAGTCCTCTTTGACAGCCCTGGGGACGCAACAGTGGTTATTATCAAACATTTTACCAGATTGGGAAAAGGCAAATGTAAATGATCACAAATTGATAATTGATGCTCTTGGTGCTGCTCAAAACAACATCTCCCTAGCTCTCAGCTGTATTCAGGCACAGCTTTGGATGCAGACAGTTGTTGCCTCAATTATAAGGGAAGGGGAAGAAGGTACTTTCCCTACTGAAATCCCAACAATAATTTGGGACAATGCTAATGATTTTGAAAGGAAGTTTCAGTCCTGGTGGAATTTGGTAAATTTTACCTACAACCCCAGTACAAATACAGCCACAGCCTTTATGCTGACAATATGCAACACTTCAGTGCATTTGATATACCCTATCATTGCATTAAGATTAAATCATGACGGAACTATTCTCTATCCTTTCGAGCATAGGGAATGGGCCTGTCAAATTGGTAAGAAATGGCAAACTGTTAATTTGGAATCTTGTGTTGTTCAGGAGCAACAGGGTTTCATTTGTGAAAGCAATGCCATTGTGGCCCAAGACATCTGTTTAGACACAAAGCAAAATATCTGTCATTTTGAAATACATCTTGATGAGACTCCTGCAACAGTGCTGGTGTACATAGGTAATGGATGTGTGTGTGTAAGAACTGCTTGTAATTTAGTGTTCATAGAGAATGTAGCAGTGGATTTAAAAAATAATTCAAATTTTTGTGTCTGAAATTTTACCATGATTATGGGGTATGACTTTTCCTATATCGTCCCAGTTATGTCTTATCACCTTTTACAATCCAATTGTACACTGATTCACCAGTTAGCGCTGGCTCCCATTAGGATGAACCTTACTTCGATTATACAATTGCTGCTTCACCAGGACTTAATTGGAATCTTAGAAAAGATCAAGAAAATGGACAGAAGACCCTGGTGACAGTTCATCATGATGTGAAAGAGATACATCGTGTTTTAGAAAGGGTAAAAAGGGATGCTGAACCCAGGTGGTGGGATACTCTTTTTGGGTGGTCACCTACTGCTACCGGCATCCTAAACAAAGTGTGTCACCCTATTGTTGTGCTTTTGATTTTGGTTTTGATTGGTTTTGTTTTGTCAGCCATTCTATACATCCTGAATTGGAGAATGGTAAAACGGCTGACACAATTGGCATCAACAATGGAAGCACATAATCTAATCACTACCCCATTTGCTAAAGATACCCCTAAAGTTATTGACACCAGACAAATTACACGAGCAGTAAAAGTTAGGCCTGTAATAGCAAACTGATTAGAATTGTTTGTTGTTTGTTATGATTGGTATTATTAGTTTTAGTAATGTTAAGTTTTTGTTTGGAAATAGTTTTAGAAAAACAATTGTTTTAAATTTTGTGGTTTGTTTTAGTTGTTTTAAAAAAATTGTTTTAATCATAAAAAAACATATTATAATCAATATTGACTTGCTTTAATTTTAATTGTTTGAAAGTTATTTTAGCTAATATGATTGTGATTTGTTTGAAGAATTGTTTTAATCAATTTTGTTGTGATTATTTTGCTTTATTATTTTTGTGTCTATTTCTTTTCTTTTTCCTTTCCTTTTCCCTTTTCCTTCTTATCCCTGATTTTTCTGTCCCTGTTTTCCGGGATATGCTACCAATGACGGGTCCTGAAGGTGCCATAACATCACAACATCATGCTGATGGAGTTTCTTGGCGACGCTCGTTGGTCACAGGGTGGTGTAAGAGTCCGTCTAAAAGCCTCTCATTTGTTCTGCCCAACGACCCTCGCCTGAAGCCTAAGAAGACCCCTCAAACTGCAGTTTAAAGGCGCTGGCCAGGGATGGGAGGAACGCCAAGTGATTGTTCGCAGGTGGTGCTCATTGGACCAGGACTGGTTTCTCATGAGACTGGTTTACGGCTAGTCACGGTGCACTGAACTGTGTTTACTCGACAAGGCTCCCACAGGTGTGAGAACAATGAACTGGTCAGAGATGGAGTGCCCTGTGTTTGTTTCATTGACAAGGACTCGCTTGGGCTTGTTTTGGGTTTGTTCCCCCAATGGAACCCAAAGCGTACCTGAAAGTCCTCACCTCTTCTGGCCAGTTGCCCGACACCTTGGAAAAGACTATAAAAGACACCCTCAAACTAAAGACCCCTGAGATCTCCCCGGACGGCAACGGACATCTATTGGCTGGTTCCACAAGGATCGTCTGCCCGTCTTGGTAGCTATAATCCCAACCCCTCTCTCTTTCTCTCTCTTTACTTCCTGTCCTCTATTGCATTTTGGTTGGCACTAAATAAAGGTGCATTTTAAAGTAAACTGGTTTTGTCCCCTGCTGTGTCTTTTGTGCTTTGAGATCCCTAAAAGAACCTATCAGGACTCTGCATGTGGTGTGGACCCTGACA